>CAJUYH010000744.1:0-46341 GCA_910591685.1 Galerucella tenella
TAGCCAAACGTTACACCCATGCTCAATCCCTTAAGAGATGGGATGGAATAAATGGATGTAGTCTTGCCAGGATCACCCTGTGCGACCCTGGGAAGCTGGCGCCGAAGAAATATTTGACGATGACCAGGAAAAACCTACGTTTAACAGTAGGATTTCTGACTGGCCACTGTCCACTAGGAAAACACCCCCATACTATGGAGCTAGTGGACACACCTCTATGTAGGATGGGTGAACAGGAAGATGAATTTGTCAGGCATGTCTTATGAGAGTGTCCGGAGTTATCGTAAATAAGAGAGTGTGTGTTCGGTGAGTCTTGGCTTACACCTGACATATAAAGGAGATGTCTTCTAGTGACCTGTCCACCTTCCTGGGAATTACAGGATGAACGATGACCTAGGAGGACAACTTCCTTGGGACGATGTACAGTGGGTCACATGTGGCCTAAGTGCTGTGAGCCTACACTAACCCTCACTACTCTACAGATACAGATAGATACCTAACCTACCTGACATTTGCAACAAAATGGATTAGTAGATAATGAAGTATTGCATGCACTTGGCTAAACATGACAGATGACAGTTAACTTGGATATGTGATTTTTGTTGACAGTTGTCAACTATGTTATATGCAACACTTATTTTGTACAGCATTTGATTGCCTTTTTTGTATTTGTATTTTATATTCAATCACATTGGCATCAAATTTTTACACAAACGTGCCTGAATCTTGCCGTGTCTTCTTAGCTCCCTCGTAATGTTTATTACTCCATAAACTCTTGAAATATTTCCTTTCTATATTAGGAATCTCTTTTATTATATTATCGGCTTACGATCGTCACGATGTCTTTGAAAACGTGTCAAACAGTACTGCGTGAGATTAACAAATTTAAAGAAGCCGAAATTCCAACAAATGGTAGAAAATGAAATAAGTCTCGTCATTTTACCTGTCAGGAATTGGGTAGTTTACAAATAAAAGGGTGGTCCATTCAAAGAGATCGGGCATTTCTCACGGTTAGAATTTCTAGAGCTCGTGCTATTCTGACATTTTAAAGGATTAAAAATATAATCGGAATTAATTAGAAAGATTCCGACTACTTTGACATATTTATAGATGTGGATACCAATTTAATAATCTTCAAAGATATTTTAAATATGTTGGAAATCCAAAAAATGCGTATATTTATTTTGAAATATATTAATTTAAATTATTAGATACTAACAGTTTTGGATGTGTTAAATTATAGAAATTAGAAGTTAGATTTATTGGTTGGTACTCAACATTTAACCTAACACAATTTTCAAAATACATACAGAGTGTTTCTATATTTATTCGATAAAATTCAGAACGTGAATGTCCATATGAAATAATTATGGATTTTCCTATAATAAAATTTCCTGAATTCAGTAGCACTCTTAAAGTTTGTACACTGTTTTCGAAGATCTTCGACTTCATTGTTGTCTGATTCCGGAGTAGATCTCACGGTTGAACGTCAAGGTGGCTGGAAAAGTGGCAGTTGCTGCGAAGTATACAGTACAGTACAATCTTCACTTCAAAATATTGCGATTTAAGCCGACTAGCCTTAATAAAATGTTGATATTAAGAGAGATACAGGGTGTTGAATATGAAATTTTAATTTTCGTTTTTTACAATAACTTTAATAACGCGTTTTGACGTATATGCACAAAAATTTGAGGTTGGGGGTTTTTTGATATGAGAAATCATAATTTTGTACCTATTTCGATGTATTTTGTAGAGGGTGCCACATAGGCCACATAGGCCACGTATGCGGCATAATTGTACGCAAAACTTTTTGCCTTTTACATTAGCGCTACTTTTGTAAAAAATAATTGGAGCCACATCATTACAACACAAAAAAGGTATATCAGTTAGTATCCCCAAATCTTAACGGTTTTAGAGATAATCAAATTTTACTGATTAATTACATGATTATTATTTTTTAATGAAATTACGTTCGAAAAATGTAGTTGTGTGCACGATAATTATTATTTTTAAATATTAAAAGTGCCATACATATTTTTCATGTTAACTGCTACTTTACCCTAATACTGTTCATCTTAATACCAAAAAAAATAATTATCGTACACACAACTTCATTATTCGAACGTGTTTTCATTAAATAATAATCATGTAGCACTAAAATGTGATTATCTCTAAAACCGTTAAGATTTGGGGATACTAACAGATAAACCTTTTTTTTGTTGTAATGATGTGGCTTCAATTATTTTTTACAAAAGTAGCGCTAATGTAAAAGGCAAAAAAGTTTTGCGTACAATTATGCCGGCATACGTGACCTATGTGGCGCCCTCTACGAAATACATCGAAATAGATACAAAATTATGATTTATCATATCAAAATACCCCCAACCTCAAATTCTTGTGCATATACGTCAAAAAGCGTTTAAGTTATTGTAAAAAACGAAAATTAAAATTTCATGTTCAACACAAATGTATATCTCTCTTAATATCAACATTTTATAAAGGCTAGTTGGCTTAAATCGCAATATTTTGAAGTGAAGATTGTACTGTACTTCTATGTACCATTACTTAAAAGACCACCGTGTATATATGTAAACAAACAGGTCTGTGATTAATCCTAATCAAAATATAACAATAATGAAGCGTTTAAATGTATTGCAGACCTTAACCCTAATCTTTGACTTCAAAAATTTGATTAGTTGATATTTAAGTTATGCGCAAGCGCTACCTATCGATCGGGAGAAATTACATCACTCAAAATAGGATGCAGACGTCCCTTTGGTATTGGCAATGTGTCTTACGTCTTTTTCTAATGTCCCACTGACAGTTCTCGTCAAGTCTGTACTTTGTTGTTTACGGTCAATTTATGAAAAGTGGATATTAATCTCATTGTTATATTTATTTAAATAATACAAAAATATGCCTAGATACACCGGAAAAACATCAGCATTTTGAATGTTCCCAAGTATTTTCAGTTAGGTAGTTATTAATAGATATATTATCCTTTTCGAATTTGGTTGAATACGATCCTGATGATTTTATTTATTAAATGTCAAAATAGCAAATTAATTAAACGACATACCCAAAAACCGGATATGAACTATAATGTAGTTATTACTTTTAAACCTTAAATTTTGTTGTTTTCTATAAATTTTTATATTTTTGCCAAGACAATAGGAAGTTTTTTGCCGAGGTGAGTATTATATTTTTTTCGTCGACCTTTACAAAAAATGGTATTCTACTAACTTCCGAATGAAAAATCGACTACGGTTCTCGTTATTCATGATATTCTTAAATTAAGATTACCTATCAAGCTTTATTTCCTATACTCCTATATTTGAAAAAGTTTTCTAACAAATGTAGTTTTTTACCAGCCCCCGTACCAAACTCTCAATCTATGAAGGTAATAAATCGCACAACCCTTGTATATACGGTGTACGTGTTTTACAGTAACCGTTTTTAACGAATTAACTAGTTTATTGTGGTTTGAAATTAAAAAGGTTTACAAATAGAGTTTTTGGATATTTTTAAAAACGAATTTCTGCTACACTTCATATTTTTTCTCAATTACCTATTTTCATTGAAGAATTTTCTACCTCCTTACTGTAGGAAGAGCTTTCCTTGATTTTTATCAACACAAAAATAATATAATATAAAATTAAGACCTATGTTAATTAAATTATAAATAATAATTACTTAATCTTATTGACTGATTAAAAAAAATAATCTGAATACAATATTATCATCTGTCCGTCCCGCCCTCGTTCCCACTTTGCTCTTTGTCGGCGTTACTATTGGCTAAAATCTAAAGTAAAACCGGCAAATTCCCCTAACTTTTACATGAACAAATGACATATTCCTCTATTGACCGCTTTATAAAAATGTATATCTCTTGCGAACTACTAGCGTGGTGGGGAGATAAATACACGTTTTGTGTCCATGCGGAATTCGATAATCCAAATCATTTAGCTTACCGGCGCTCTTGCTACCGGCGTTGCCAAATCATACCGATGTTCGTTATGTGTTGGGTTTTATACATTTATAAGAGCGTTAGAGTAATTGCTACTATTACTAGGTTAAATTGATATTATAATTCAAATGTTCGTAAGCTACATCACGAATTTAAAGGATATTTGTGAAAATTTACTAGAATTGTTTAACCAGATGGCTATTTTTCGCGAAAATTGTGTAATAATATTGTACGGTGAAAAACTATAGGTACACCAATAGATGTAGACTTTTGGTTTTAGTTCAATATTTTTAATTAGAGCTTGAGTGATGATGGCTTTTTCCCAAATTAAGCAACCTCTTTTTTCCAGTTTGCTACATTGACAATTGCTATTATTGACGGGAGATCAGGAGCTCCAACACAACCTGTATGATATTTAAAAATATCGATATTTAAATCCAATTACCTGGCTGGAAGAGCCGATGCGAACCTTAATATGACAAATTCGTTCAAATTTCCCTACCCATAGTAGAAACTGGTTGGCATTTTATATACCTCATTTGATAACCAGGAGTTATTTGAAATTAAGCTGGCAATTCTGTGGGACTCTGATTGGTTAGATCGCACTAGGTTTCAAACAGCGCTTTATAGCATTGACATTTCCAGATATTTCAATTATTTGACAGTTCTGACATTATAATATTTTTATCTTTAACATCGCCTTATTTACAAAAAATCTCGATATTTAAATCCAATTACCTGGCTGGAAGAGCCGATGCGAACCTTAATATGACAAATTCGTTCAAATTTCCCTACTCATAGTAGAAACTGGTTGGCATTTTATATACCTCATTTGATAACCAGGAGTTATTTGAAATTAAGTTGGCAATTCTGTGGGACTCTGATTGGTTAGATTGCACTAGGTTTCAAACAGCGCTTCATAGCATTGACATTTCCTGATATTTCAATTATTTGACAGTTCTGACATTATAATATTTTTATTTTTAACATCGCCTTCGTTCCCTTGTTATTTTATCATTTTTCTACTCTTTTTCATTATAACAGTTTTCTTATTAAGAGCCCCCAGTAAGCAATTTCATTAAATGTTCAACTTCTCTCTCAGGAAAATCAAAAACTAAACATTTTCAGTATGTGAAATCTATAAGCCTTGAAATTACTTCTAGTTTGTAAATGGACTATTTATAAGTAATACAAAAAATCAAAGTAATGAGTTTTTACAAAAAAATTAAAATTGTATTATACCTATGACACAAGACACAAATATTTAAAATATTTCTGAATCGCTAGTACTAATAACCTGGAAACCAACCATTTATTGTCGACTGTCACGTTGTTTCCATTCGGTAGTGGTGGTTTCCATGGGTGTCGTGCTAAAAGGTGTTAAGAATGCTCTGGTTGCCGTAATGAATACAAAAATTCAAAAAATAAACTAAATGTATTTACATTCGTAGTGTCAAGGAAATATTAATAAATAGGCTTACGGTATTATCCATTATAAAACTTAGTTCAAGAGTTTAACTAATCCTTCATAATACTTTGTTATGTGAAAAATCCCTATAGTATATTCCTACCTATTCATAAAATGGGGATTTTATACGATGGCTATTGGCAACACCGTCACGTATAATTCTCCGGATCGGTGATTCAGTATTCAGTTCGTTTCAGTATCAAGTTGGGATCAGTTATTCTTCTCTGTTTGTTAGAGCCGGTATGAAGTTTTAAACTTTTTTAAACGAAATTTAGTGTCCACGGTTGTGTTTATATTTTGTAGGTGCTAGGTGTGTCCATTGTGTTGACGTCAAGTTAATTTTACATTAGAGAAATGGGTAGGTAAGTAGTTATGTTATAATTGATTTAGTTGTGCAATTATGTTAGGTTATTGATTATTAATAATAATTATAATAACGAGTGTTGAAAACCTTAATACTTTTATAAATCATGTGGCACATACCTAAAACTTCAAGGTAAATATTTTTATATACCTGTCACAGTCTACATACTAAATCTACCTATAATAATATGTTTTTGTAGTTCGTAATGTCTGTGTGTGGTTTTACCTGGTTTCCTGTTTTATATATTTTTCGATCTATGAGAATAACTAAAAGAAATTAACCAAGTAAATATTGGAGAATATAGTTGTCATTTATATTGATCCATTTTGACAGTAACCACACTCAATTCCAACTAAGTAGGTATTTATAATTTTTCTAATTTTGATTAGCAAGGGAGTTGTATAATAAGTTTAATTTGTCAAAAACCTTAGGAATTTGAAGAATTGTTTTTTATTTTTATGTTTGTAATTGTAAACAATATGAAGCCAAAATTAGAAAATTCTGAATTTTTTTATATAATTTAGGAGTTAGTGATTGTTGGATTTTGGAATACCACATTGTGGTCCTACCTTTTTCTAAAGATTAGAAATGCAGGTCGTGTAAAAGTACCTGGATATCTTAAGTTGAACTCGACATACCTACTAAACGTGTGTAATCTTCAATGATTAGTTCAGTAGGTACTTCAGTTTTATTGAACTAAGCTTTATTAAAATATATATTAATGTTATAATAAATGATTGCTTGATTAATATTTTAAATCCCAAGATTTAATTCTTTTAAAGAAGATATTAAAGTATTTTGGATAAACATAAACAAAATTTGATATAATATAGGTACACCTTTAATCCGCTAGGAATAAGGACTTACAGAGTGAACAAATGGTTCTACCTGCACATCCATTGCATTTAATAAATAAAACCCACTGAAGTAGCCCCAATAGACAGTTTTTATCGACTAATTTGTGTAATTTATGTGCACTTATATTTTAATTCTTAGTAAAAATTGTTCTACTTTCACATTCTAGTCTACAACCTATCATTCCTTTTCAATGAAGCAATTGCTATTATTTTGTGCAAATTATTAGTTAGGTATGTCAACTGAAATATTTCCCTTGAAATTAATTTCCTGTGCAAAATGGTAAACAACTTTTTCTATCGCCGGCATAATCACTTTCTAACGCGGCATTTCGTTTTATATCCAATGCAGGTGTCCATGTTTTGGTTTTGTCAGTACTGCAGAAGCTGCTTTTGAAAATGTACTACACTCTGTCCAAAATGTACCTACTAAATTTAATGTAGCCTTTTTTATTTACTACTATACACTATACCAGGGAAAATTATATATCTGACCTGACCAAAATGTGTACACTAAATTACCATATTTGACAAATAATACCAAAATTACCAAGTTTAAATACCAAAAATTACCAGAAAATACCAACATGTTTCGTATACATGGACATTTTTTCAAAATCCCTACAAGATCATATTATTCATATTAAACAAATATTTAATGAACTAGAAAATCATAATTTGAAAGTACCTTTAATTAGACAAATCTGAATTTCTCAGAAAAGAAGTCGCCTTCTTAGGTCACGTAATAACCCATAACGGTATCAAACCGAATCCAGATAAAATAAAATCAATCCAAATTCTCCCTCACCAAAAAATTGAATCATTTTCAGTATTGCACTCATATTATAGTAAATTCATCCAAAACTTCGCCAAAATAACATACCCGATAAATAAATACCTTAAGGAACCAAATTAGATTTAAATGACCCAGAATACCTGAATGCATTTGAAAAATGTGAACAACTTCTTTGTAACTCTCCAGTTTTGGCGTACCGCGAATTTACAAAAATATTCACCTTAACAACCAACGCTTCAAATATTGCTATAAGAAGCGTACTTTCTCAAGATTCCCATCCCCTAGCATTTTATTCTAGAGCTCTAAATTCACATGATGTGGTTGTGACAATGGTTGCGACGTTGCAAGATTTCCTCATAATTTTCCTTTTTAATTATCGATGATACTGCGCACGCGCATATCAAAAAAGTATCATGAAAACTTTACAATATTACCACAAAATTACTATAAAAATACCAATAATACCAAACAAAATACCAAATGCTACCAAATATTTCCCGATATTTCCAAATAATACCAAATTTTTTTTTAAAATACCAATATATTACCAAAAATACCATACATACTATTATAGTGTACACCAAATACCATCAGCGGATAACTTGCAACGCCCTTTGTAATCACATTATTTTGTGGAAAATTTTTTGAAGGTCGTTGCTGAAACCAATTTTCAATTAGTTGAATTTCGAAATGCAAACTAAAATGGTTGGTTGCAGATATACCAACCCCGTTTTACATTGAAGTTTTATTCAATACACGATTCAATCTCCTTCGTGGCATATAGCCAGGGAAGTTGTTGTTGCTTCTTGGTGAGCGGTCTTTGTTCTTTGATTTTCAAAGACTCTAAATGTTTGTTTTTCATAGTTTTTCCAGATCTTGTATGGCATATCGTCAAGTATAGTGAAGAATAGGATTTGATTTCAAAAGTAAATTATATCCTGTTGCATATCCTGGTAGATTCTTTATTTCGTTGTCCTTACCTTTGGCTACCTTGTAAACATACATACCTAGATATATATAAATAGTGAAGGGTATAATGAACTCTTTACCAATTCTAATATTTTCACCTTGAATGATATTCCCATAATCTATTATTAGAAGTTATTTCATGGAATTTTCAATGATAGTAATCAAATGACCGACGCGGACTGTGAGTAATTGTTAACATCGATCGTGTGAAACATTTTTCTTGGTAAAGGTAGGTAAATAAACCGAAACAACAAAAAAATGTCATTTACCTATTTAAAACACTTTAAAAATCTTTAAAAGTATTAACGGTATTTTTAGTTGTATAAGTTTGTGGAAAAAAATCCATTGTTATCATCTTTAATTACTTTCGAGTAAGTATAAAGGATTTAGTTTGTATTTAATTATTTATTATCATCTACAGGTTTTCAACACACACCTTTTCCAATCAGTAACGGTGTGGACACATAAAGACACACCTAGATTGTACGTTGACATTTTTCACATATTACTTACCTATATGTTGTTTTCAATTTATAATATTATCAAAGCCATATCAGTACCAGGGTTGTATTTTGCAGTTTTATTGTGGTCCTCCCCACATTTAGAGCTCGATATCTAGCTTTATTCTTTTTATTAGACTTAATCGAGGACTTAATAGCTTGAATCCCTTACGTAGCTCTCGGCCCTCGGTTTTTCTTCTCCGAGTAAGTGAAACCGCACCCTTGCTAGGCCTTCGCAAACACAGAGTATGTGCTCCGCGGTTTCGTCTTCTTCCTGGCAGAACCTGCATAGGCTGTCATCTGCCAGGCCAATTGTGTACATAATGCATATGTTTCCTCAGCCTACAATGTCCGGTCAGCATTCCCACCATCATCCTCGTCGTTTCTCGACTTTGACATAGTAGGTCATGTGACAGTTTGGCCGAAGGGCTTTTAAGGAATGATTTTGCGTGCCTTTGTCCTGGGTTTTCCATGTTTAGTTAACTGGACGTCAAAGTTTCAGACCGCTTTGTTTGAAATTTTTGGTAATTGTGCTATCGTTCTGGGGGGGGGGCTCGTTTGGAATATCAGTGAAATCGAATTTACATGTGAAATATTTCGATTTTCAATTCGCAATTGAAATTATTATAAATTCACTTAGGATAGTCAAGCAGCCATTAAATCACTGAGCTCTTGTGTAATCAGTTCCAAAAGGGTGTGGGAATGCCTAGACATGTTCGATGAACTAGGCGAGAACAATATAGTCACCTTACTATGGATTCCAGACACACTGGAATAGAAGGAAATGAAATAGCAGATGAACTAGCAAAAAGGGGGACTAAAATACCTTTCTGGGGGTCTGAACCCTTAAGCGGAATCAGCCCCAATGTAATATTGGAAGAAATAGGTAAAACCGAGAAAAAGAGAAGATCTGACCATTGGAAAGATCTAGTAGTGCTTATAGAATCAAAGATTCTTCTGGGTTACCACAACCTGTTGGGATCAAATGAATGCAAAGTCAAAGTAAAGCACCTGAAAAAGCTCAAAATAGTGGAGGAAGAAGAATGTAGATTTTGTGGCATGGAAGAAGAAACTTCCATCCACATACTTTCCAACTGCACAGCACTTCAGAATCCTAGAGCACAGCACCTGGGAGATTTCTGGATAGAAGAGGCCTAGTTGAAGCCAGCAGATATCCTAAAATTTCTCCGGAAAATAGGACTAAAGTAACTACTAGTTTCTGAGACTCTACTCAGAAACTAAGTAGAAGTAAGGGGGCACAATAGATCTTTTGGGTCTCAGTGAACGTCATCGCTAATAAATAAAAATACAATAGGTAAATGAATTTAGTTCCTCGTTTAATTCGAACAATACAATCTAAAAACAACGGAAAATCCCTCACAAAAAACAAAATTAACAGTAAAAAGATAAATAAAAAACTCTGTATATCGCCAGTAAGACACATTTGGTTACTATATTTAAATAACTAATTACTGATTTTTGAGACAATGAAAAGTTTCTCCACTTTATTATGCATGATAACCTTTCTTGTAACTCTAGAGAACATTTTTGTGCTTCTATTCTTCGTTGGTAATCATCCTTGATTTAAATTTACGTAATGATGTTTAAAAAGCGTTACATTAACACACACACACAATATGTTTATCATTAACGCCAATATCAATATTTGTCCTCTATATAATATATATAAAAATAAATTAAAATTTGGCAGCACTAATAAAAAAATGTTGTAAAAATTGCAATGAAACATTCATTAAAGCGAATGGAACATTATCGTGACGTTCGAAAAAGAAAACTGCACGTTTTAAGGAAAATTTGCTTTGATAACAGTGAGTCGCGATCGAGTCAGAAATAGCAAACGTGACCAAAACTCTACTAAGGCCTCAAAATGCGTAATTATCTACCAAAAATGTATTCTGCTCGGTTATTATTTGAAGCTAAGTATATTAAGGTAAATGCGATCTATAAAAATCATTCTTATGTACGTAAAATGTTGATTTAGTGATTTAATTAGCTGTTAAGCCGAGTACTTGGCATCTTGTGCTCTTGAAGAAATCCTCCATTGGGCGCTAACCAGAAATTTATATCTCCAGTGAGTCAGTGTTTTGCATTCAAAGATAATAATGTGAGGCCGTTCATTGAATTGTAAAGTCATAAACGCTACACCCGTTGCAGCAAGACTTCACAAATTCATGGCGAAAAGTAGGATCAACGCAGATATGGCTCTGAGAATGTCCGAAGGGTTATATGCTGAAAACAAGGAGTTTGACCCATTTTCTTGGAGTAACCGGAATAGTCTGTGTGGAACTAGACGTAGGTTAGGTTAGGATTGTGGACTCAGACAACTGTGTACTGTGCTCAGAGGGATGATCCCGAGCACACAATATCAGCGTGTAACAGGTGGCACACCCAAAGACAAAAGATGCAAATAAGAATGGCGGCACCAGTATCCACAAAGGGTCTGTTAACATGGATGTTAATGCAAGGGGAACTGGGATGTTGGTGAAAGGTTTATCACTGAAATAATGGGAAAAAAAGGCGGAAGACGAACGGCAGGGCGAGAGATAAGGAGTACAGACAAATAAAAAATCCTTTGGCCTGATGTAATGTCTTATAAGACGGTTTCAGTGAGTATTAGTCTAGCGGGGAAGGGGAGAACCTGTACCCGGTGCGCATAAAGCGTTTCCACCCAACAAAAAAAAAGGTTGGTAATGAGTGGGTCTATAAGGCCCTCCACTGCGACTGGCAAGAGTCTATTGTGGCTCACACATATTCAGATTTCATCAAACAAATTCAGCTTCTTAACAAAGCCGATTAGTTTATTTGATGAATGATATTTCAGTTCCGAGGGCGAGAGAAAGACCCTGCCAAACATCAGATACTTGATTCGAGCCGCGGCGGGGCAGGCACAAATAATATGCTCTGCTGTTTCATCATCTTCCAGACAAAGACGTCAAGTCAGATCTTCCGACAGTCCAAATATTAGCGAGACATTCTTCGAAGGATGTATTAAAGCCTTTGAATGAACCAATCCTGGTACACTATGCCAGAAGTCTAAAGCTCTTCTTGCTGTCCAGGTATTTAGTGTTGGTTTGGCAAAACTTATTGAGATGCCAATTGTATGTTCTGGTCCAATAGAAACACGTGCAGCTCCCTCCCTTGCAAGAGAGTCTGCCTCCTCGTTTCCTTCCATGCCAGAATAGCCAGGGATCCAGACCAGCAATATTTTAATGAGTTCTCCTATTGAGGAGTCTTTTTTGGCAGTCTAAAATTAATTAACTAGACGTATATCCTACTGCAGATGCGCTGGTATTGTACCATTTGGCTTTGTATGGCTCTACTGAAGCGATTTAGTAAAAATTTAGGGTCTTTTTATATGGTTAACTCTTTAAGAATTAAACACACTTGTTTTATTTTTTATCCTGTACTCGTAGATATTTTAAATTTAATGAAAAAAATACTCAAAACTTGTATACGATTTATGAATATCAATATTATTATTATCAGGGACTTATATAAGGGGGGGGTTTGGGGGTTCAAACCCTCCCCATATACAATAAAGGTACAATAATTTTTTATTAGCATACTGCCGCAATATGAGTATTCATCGGGATGTGGCAATAGAAATAGATTCCTCAACAATTGTGAATAATTTAGCTGAAGAGGTTAAATTTACTTTTGTGAGATTGATTTTCTGTTTTAATAAAAGCTTCAATTTTTAATCATCTATCACTTTTTAAAATAGGTGCTCCCAAATTAATATACAGGTAACATCTCGGCTGGTATGGGAATGCGGCGAAGAACTTAGAAGACTGGCGACTCGGAACAGTGTAACACTGGAGTGGGTCCTAGGTCACAAAGGTATCGCTGGGAATGAAAAAGCTGACGAACTTGCAAGAGCAGGATCGTCAACACTGATGAACGGACCCGAACCATCTGTGGGCATCCCCAGATGCTCCACTAGGTCATGGTTAAAAGAAAGAAAGAAGGTTAAAAGAACAATCCATAAAACTCTGGAAGCATTCGCCCAGGCAAACACATGGAAAGAAATCCATAAAAGAACCATCAGAAAAAGTAGCGAAAGAACTGCTCTCAATGAGCAGGAACAAACTACGCACTATAACGGGGCTTCTTACGGGAGACTTTCCCACAAAGGAGCACCTGAACAAAATAGGGCTTTATAACGGAGACCTCACATGCAGGAGATGCAAAAAGGGCACTGAAACAGCTCTGCACATAGTTTGCAACTGTGAGACGCTGGACCATAGGAGGCAAAAACTAAATGGAAGACCCCAAATGACTCCAGAAGAATTCTACAACTATCCAGTAAAGAACCTGTATGAGCTAATACAGGGAACGGATTGGCTGAATAGGCTGTAGTCAGAATGTTGGGAGAATCGACAATAAGCCCAAGAGACTGAGGTGGTGCCGGCGAAGGGACGGCTCCTTTAAAAAATATATATACATGGTTATAACCATTTCAGCAGAAGGGGGCAAAACGAAAAACGATGTTTAAAAATACTTTTAGATGTAGCCAAGTCAAACAAATAATTAAAAAAAAACTCAACATTATTTCTTGAACTTGAAAAATTGATTTAGGTCGTGGCACTCGATTTTTTTTGCTTTAGGCGGCGCCTTCAATAAAGCTTACCCCTTCTAAACCTATCAGATGAAAAAAACGAAAACCCTCCCCATGTAAAAGCTATAGCTACGTGACTGATTATTATACAGATATCTGTTTCAAAATTCAATTGACTTTATGCGTGTATATAAGATACCGGACATACCGTTTCACTTTCTGTAAAACGCTTCAGGTTCTAAGAGTCACCAACAATCGGACAATCACAAAACGAGATCCGCTTAAAGGTTTGAAACGAATTAAATACACGATTTAATCTTTTTGACAAATCAATTAGCGTTGGCCGACAATAAATAAAGTCAGTACGTTAAGCTGGAGAGTGTACAAATATACCAGAAACAATATTAAATTAGATTTGAATTGGAGTGGCTCTTTGTCCCATCCCACTGCGACCTTTGCAGATCTATTGCGGTCCTCCCTATATTTAGAGCTCGATATCTAGCTTTATTCTTTTTATTAGGCTTATTAGCCTGAATACCGCCTCACTTGCGTAGCTCTCTGCCATCGGTTTTTCTTCCCATAGTAAGTGAAACCGCACCCTTGAAGGGCCTTCGCACTCACACAAAAATATTAAATTTTCCTCGTATAAATAAAATGAATCACACTTCAGATATGTTTTGGGACCATCACATTGGTACTCAAGAAAGTTAACTTCACTCTTACTTGAGCTATCTTTCGGTTTCCAAGATTGCAATTATCGTAGGAAAAGAAGACTTAATTTGTCTGTACTTTGTATTCACACAATTGAAAAAAATGTATAAATGTAAAGCTGGTTGAAACAGGATTTTCTACGAATTCGATTTCGATTAATACAATTTTTTTTAATTGCGGAAATGCAATGATTTGGCGTCGGTTGTACGACTGCTAGTTTAGACGCGTGTAATGACATTAACCTCAACTTGTGGTGCAAATAAAATTAGAGACAAGTCTCGCGGCAGTCGTGGGAACCTCTCGCTGACTGTGTTGTCGATAGTGTAGGAGCTAGTCAATAAAATTGAATGAATAATACATTTCTTTAAATATTTCATTGAAACGTTTGCATATTCTATCTAGTACGTTAATTAACAAATTAATTATTTATTAATCACAACATTCACAATAGAATTATAACATAATATTCAATCGGTTTCGCTAATTATAAATACTAAAGAGATATTTGTACAAAAATTAGATGTATACAAGATTAGATGTTCTCATTGTAATGCAATTTGCATAGGTGAAACAGGACATTTTGAAATAGGGTATAGTGAACAGAATTTGAAATTTTTCGTTGAATAAGAAAAAACCCGACTGAGTGCTATAAATTGTTTTAAAAAGCCTATGGTGCGGATTCTCTATCAAGTGCAAGTGTTTTCAAATTGTATAAACGATTCTGTGGAAGACCAAGAGAGCACCAAAGATGACCACCAAGTTGACTTAAATTCCTTGCGGTAATCGTCGTATACATTGATGAAGAAACTGTCAGAAAAATGTCACATTACGATTTAAACATGAACAAAGTCTGTGCGAACTTGGTACCGAAAATGTTGACCTCTGACCAAAAGCTCGCCCGTCAACAGATCTGCTCAGATTTTTGCAACAGTCTTACAACTACTATCGATGACAGACTGTCCTCAAATAACCTTATAGTACATTATTTATTATTGAATAATCTTCATTTTAAAACCTTCGATTGGTTGACAGATGAGTGCAATTAATAATATCAATTTACCTGTTTGAAAGTAGCCGCCAGGTTATAGGAACAAGAAAAAGGTGTTGCATATTGAATTATATTCAAAACTTTTCACTGAAGTTGGATGGGTTGCTTAATCAAAGTATGTTCAGAAACATTTCATTCAATAATAGTATATTATACATCATATATACAATTTTTTCCACTACTAGCTAAATTTAAGAAAAAATTTAAAAAAATTATTCACCAACGCACCACGATAAGCGTTTACTCCGTCGCCTGACTGACAAGTACACTGTCAGTTTTCGATACATTATGAACGTACTCGTTATGTCATCAGTCATTTTTGGTTGAGCGCGAATTTTAAACAAAGGGCATTTTTGTTCATATAATTTCATCTTGATAGATAATTTCAAGTAGCAAATATGTTGAAGACAATCTCCTGGGTATACAATATTATACGTATACGTATATGTTCAACAAGTTTTTGTTGAACTACTATTCCTGAATTCTCAAAATATTTGAATTTGTCCATATTATTGACCTAGGTTAATAATAGAAAATTATTAACCATTAATAGAGAAATTCAACTTCTCAGTTGGCTAGAAGAAGCAATATAATTGTCAACTTCACAACTAGTAGTGGAAAAAATATTATTTTAATCTTGTTGACACGTCGGTGAAGGACGACCTTAGCTCCACTATTTTACTTCTCAAAAAATATCCTTGCCAATACCTACCTTTTTATTAATCACAAGATGCAACAAATGTTATTTTAATACCAAACTCCTAATTTTTAGTGGTCAAGATTTGTTGTTAGCTTGGACATTACTCATCTTCACGCTTTTATTTACACTTTCTACGGGTATAAAATCAGCCACTGCACTATTAGGAAAGTAACAAGTAGATCGGGGACGACCGGGGCTAGGACCGGCGTGGGTCTTGTTGTCCCAACCCACGCGTGCGACCCACGGTGCCGCTTTCCAGATCTCGGACAGAATTTTAAATTGTAAAGTCTCTCTCTAGATATATAAAATAAATATTAAAATAATACGGACACGTCTACCTACAGGACCATACTTACACTCCCTACAAAAATCACGAGCATTTATTATTAAATATTCTAAAATTCTAAACAATGAAAAGAGCACCAAGTATGGTTATGTTAAAATTTTATTTTAAATAAGTAAATGTGTACCACATATGTATAAAAGTAGATATATTATTGTGATATTTGGCAATGTTTGTTTTGTATTATACAGGTTGTTTCATTAAGAATTGTCCATGTAGAAACTGGAGAGATTTTACCTAAAAGACTAACTAATATTTTCCTTGGCGAGATACAGTAATTTAAAAGTTATAAATTGATTTAAGCTCGTTGTTTTGACATCTTCCAATATTTTTTATTCATACTTGAATAGCAGCTTGCGTTAGAAAAATAATATATAAATTAGTTTCCAATTTTCATAAAATCACTAAAAATCTGCTGTATTAAAGTCTTCATCAAGGTTATGTTGTGAATATTCGTCAACGGTCATCCATGTCAATAGAAATAGAAAATGTAAGGTTATGATTTAGTTTTCACAAATTTGTTCGCCTTAGGTCAGATTTAGGTGTGGACATGATTAAAATTCCTTTATCTACGATCACCTTTAAAATTAGGCATTTACGAACAAAAAAAATGTGTGAAATCATACATTATACATACGTGCGTAAATGAACAATGCTTTTTATATGGAACTTTAATTATAACACCCAAAAGCGTGCGTAAATGACCAATGCTTTAAAGGGTTTTCATTTTAACACTCTTTTTTTAGCTACGTGATTATTTAGTTGCCAATTTAGTTGCCAATCGTTTGCTGTATAAACTTTTGTGCTGACAGTAAATTTGACAGAAGTGTCAGTCATAGTGAAAAATATTTGTTACTTTAAAAAAAAGACAAATTACCCAATTTTATCATTAGTAATTTGAATAATTGTCCTGATTTTACTGTAAATATGAATTTAAATAATTAGAATTCGTTGTGTATATATTTGTTTATATAAAATTCATTTTTATGTTTTTTAACCCCTTCAGAGCACATTATTTTATTTTTTCTTCATGTGCTCGTAGATAAACTTTTGTATGACACTTGTGCGTGAAGTACTTTTGCGCACTTGTATCATAAATAACTATTGAGAAATACAGAAACTGCTGCATTTGCAACTTTAAATCTTTTGTTATTATTACAACTGCAAAATGACAAAAAGAAGCAAGTGAATAGGAAGTTTTGGTGTAGAAAATGGTTATTACGTCGAAGGGAACGTGGTATTTCGAATTTAGCTTTTAGTGAAGTTTTATTGGAAAATCCTTTGAGCTTCAAAAACTTTACACGAATGAGCTCAAAAACTTATGAAGAAATATTGTCGAAAGTAAATAGCAAAATTCAAAAGAAAGACACTATTCTGAGAGAATGTATCGAGGCAAAAACAAGGTACAGTAATTCTGCCCGTATCCTATAAGCAAATAATGCACAATGCGCATGATTTATCATAAAAATCAGATGGAAAATGGAAACGAAATAGATACGGTTCTATTTTCCAAAACTCGAATGATTTGTCAAATGCAAAATCAGACGGATCAAATCAAATTGGAAATCGAACAGTGTAAGTACAAAGTACGGTTTCAATCGATTTGTTAAAATCAAATGAAAAATGCTATGGTCTAAAAAGGCACCTTTACCTGAGCTTAGTGATTTTTTTATTATAAATGTTTCAAGTTATAGTCTGACGGTTGCAATTTTTTGACATTGAGGTTCATTAGCAAAATTTTTCATCCGAAAGTTGTATAATTTTACCAAAAAGTAAGTAAATCAGAACATGTGATGCTCACTCCTTCAGACTACTCTGCGTAATCTTGAGGCATACCTAAAAACAAGAGTGTTTAAAATATCAAATTATTTTTTTTACCATAGTCGTCCGAAAATATACCGCGTTCATTACACCATTTTTTTAACTTTACTAACAAGCGTTAAATTTACCATGAAACTTTAGTGTAAAATATTAATTTTCCCAGAGAACCGGGCAATATTATTTTGTTTTTTAACTTATATAAATAATACAAACACTAACAAGTACGAAAGTAGGTCCTGGGAACCTAATAGCGTAGTATAAAACGACTGAAGACATTGAGGTTAACAATTACTTTACGGTAAATCAAAGTGATACTAGAACAAATCGCGTTTGTTTCTCTTTTAAAAACTACTTCATAATAATTCCTATTTCACTTTTTACTGTCAGATTAAATTCATTGACTAATATATTTTGGAATACATTTGTCCACTCTGTTATTATCTGCCTTCGTTCTGGATTCTCTTATTATTCTTACTATGTATTTATTCTATTTCCAAATTCGTCAATCTTTCATACTATAATATATTTTTATCATATTGATAGCACGATGTCAGGTAAGAGTCACTAAAATCGCAATAAACCATAGACGGACATTGGATAAGATAAAACTAATCGATTAATCAAATTGAATAAGCGATTAACTTACTATTACCCAACTACACTGCACTGTCACAGCAAATTTATCACTTCTAAATATATTTGAATTGTAATGGTATTAGGGCTCTATTGTCCTCGCTACCTGCGGTTCACTATACAGGAAGAATCTAGCGAATGTTGCTAACTGAACACTTATTTACATGAATTCTGTTTAATTCAGTGAATCGCCCTGAAGTGTGTCAGACACGTTTTTGAATTTATAAAGAGCTATTAATATGATAAAAATACACTATATTCCTCATTTAATTTCTTTGGTCCATTTCTTTCGAATATAATTATACTTTGGCAAGTTTATCTGAAGCCGTGAAAGGAATGCAGTTGAAAACATTCGATATTGCCATGTTTAACTATGAAAAAGCTGAAGTATGTAGTGATAATAATTAGAAAAGGGACTTTTTATTATTAACAATATTAACAATATGATTAAACGTTAATTCTTTAATGTGCTTGTTTCCTTGGATTTTTTCTATTAACATTATTTTTTCAATTTATGAATATTAAAAGATGACACTTTTCCAAATTTGTTATGGGCTTCTTCAAGCTCAGGCAGCGTTGTACGAAAACCATAATTACCACACCCTCCGAATTACATAATTATTGGTGATTTTTATCGAAAGCTGACTTCTTATTGGCAAGCGCGTGCGTGTGTTCTTCCCTCTCATTTCGTCAATTGACTGATATTGATTTATTCAGTGGCGTTGGTATTGTCAGTGACCTTTGTATTTTCAGTTTTACTCGGTAAAATAGATACCGTACGCCATTTGTACGTTTATGACAGATACCGCCATGTTTCCTCGCCTCTTACCAATGCCCCGTAGCTTCAAATAAACTTGCCAAACTATATATGTATAAATATTATATTACTTTTATTTGTACAAATATATTGTATACTCGACTCTTTTGTTTTTACTTGTTGAAGAACAATTGAGTCAATGTTTTATTCAGAATTTTGCGGAAATAACAAAAACAATGGAAGAGAAAGAAACGACGGCACCTATTAATTATTTAACAAAAAACTGCGTTCTGGAACAATGCCTTAAATAATTATCAGTACTGTGAAAGTATGGTAAAATGCGGGTATACCCGACACTGGCGTCTACAAACTTTTTTTTTAAGGATATTTATTTGCCACTATCTAACGATAAAATGTTTGTTCCAACAACAATCAGAAATTGTCAGTGAATAGTCGACCATTGCAAAAAAAAGGCCGTATTCTCACAGGTCGGATCGACTGCAATCGTCCAGATTTGGATCGCGCGACAAAGATCATTCGCCTAAAGGCGCGTTCTCACTGGTCGATTTTTATTGATCAACTAAAATCGAATCAATTTTTGGTTCTCATGTTTCAACGAATGTGGAACCGATAGTTGAAAACTAAATGGCGACTAACGAGGTTGTCCGTGCGGGTGTTGGGTTCATTTGCGAATTAATTAGTACAGAACTGGGAAATATGTAGGAAGAAACGAGCCAAACGTATAATATTTTGGTAGGAGAATGGATTTTGAGAAGGAAAAAATTTGAAAAAATCCTTTCTAAAGTACACTTAAAAATTTGTAAGAAAGATACAATTTTGCGTGAAGCTGTAACTAACACGATATAAACACTCCGAGTAACTAATACTAGTCCAAACATTGATACAGAAATTGACATCAATCAATGAACAAACGGACAATTAAATACCACCTTGAAAATTGCTATTTACCAACACAAATTTAAGAACATTTTAAATGTCAATTTCAATTTTGACATTATTTTGGTAAAATAATCGAAATTTAAACGTGTTTTATGAAAGTTTTCTGTATTTTTTATATAATGGTGTTTTTAGATATTATTTTTCAATCACAAGTTTTGTTTTGTTTTGATGAAGTGCGACGAAAGCTCAACAAATTAAGTGTGTACTTTAAAATAAGTATTTTCCTCTAAAAAACCACTAAATATAATCATAAACATAAACACTAAACATTTGACTCCTTGACTGCCAAACTGAACACTGAGCAAGATGAGTCGCGCATCAAAATCGTACGGTGACTCACACTTGAACGATAAAAGTAGAAATGGATTCAACTTTTGTTGAAACGATTTTTATCGTTCAACAAAGAGGTTCACACAGGGATTTTCAATCGATTTTAGTTGATCAATAAAAATCGTTCAACTAAAATAGACTAGTGAGAACGCGCCTTAATCGCAAATGGGTGCGCGTCCACTGACACGATTTCAGTCGAGTGACCTAGTCGTACGCGATCAGCAGTCGACTTTTACAACCTGTTGTCTTTGCTGTACTTTTTACGAATCAACAATAGTTAATTGGTAATGCCGTAAATTGATTCAGCGCCAATTTAATTATAAATATATAGGTCATAACTAAATAATAACCCACAACAGCCCCTTAACCACCACGCCTTTGATATCAAAACATAATCGGATGTGTTGCTCATGAATTATTAACGGCGGTGCTTACTGACGTAAAAAAAATGAAATATTTTCATTTTATAAATGAAATTCTCACCGAGAAGTGATGACGAACTTATGTTGAAATGTTCGAAATATAAACATGTAGAGAGTGCTTGTAAGGATTCCAAAATATATGAATACGTCTGCCTGAATTATTTTTCAAAATCTCAATAAATTGTCTGTCTCTTCTATATCAATTATATACATACTTTCAAGTCAAAAACACTCTGAATGTTTTTTGAACCATACGGCGTTGCACCGAGAGGCCGAGGCAAATATTGCAAACCGCGTGAATGTTTACAGTCTGGAAAGGATTCTTGATTACTGTAATTACGATCAATATGAAAATATACTATTAATTGCTGCGTTTAAATGACTACTAGAAGAAAATCTAGCTGTAGTTCAATGTATCGAAAGTTCTCTGCCACATGCCTGATAGTTGAAAATCCTACCTTTACCTTTTTCATGCGTTTCACCGATTTTGTATTCTTCAACTTTCACATACGAACTGTCTCACATGTTTTGGAACGAATTAATTCACGTGGTACGTATGAGACACTTATTATTTTTAAATTTTTGAAGGAAAACTGTCGAGAAATGAAGACAACTGCGCAGTGCCATTATAAATTGCTCTCTTCTGATTTGCTGGAAATATATTTATTAAATTATTAATTTTTTAAATCGGTTCACCGTCAACTCACAACAAACTCAAGAATAGGAAATTTGGTTCACGTGTGAATTTTACAAGGTGAATCGTTTCACTAACGAAATAATTCACGCATTATCAAGAATTGGCACCCTGAATTGGTTCTAAGGGATGTAAAAATGTATTTCCCTTCGTGGAAAATTCTTTGAGAAACAAGAGTGTTTAAAAGTTATCTACTGTTCTTTTAGCTTATATGCAAGACACATTGTCAATACCAAAGAGATGTCTGCATCATATTTTGAATGATGTGATTTCTTCCGATTGATAGGTCGTGCTTGTGCGTAATCTAAACATCAACTAATCAAAATTTTTAAGTCAAAGATTAGGGTTAACGTTTGTAATACATTTAAACGGTTCATTATTGTGATATTTTGATTGGGATTAATCAAAGACATGCATTTTTTTTTTATTTCTTCCAACGTAATGTGTTCGAAGGACATTAACATTCGATGACGCACACCAAGAAGGGTATTATATGAACTCTATAAAAGACAACTCTTGTACCAATCTTGAACTTGCGTCTAGCCGGAGGATTTAATTTTTGAGCCCGCAGGCACGCATGCGCATTACATCACGAGTTTATCTTGAGGTGCGCATGCGTCCATACAGCCTTTAACCTTTCATTTGATGTGATTGAATGTGACGAGATTGGGCCAGTAGTTAGCATACTGAGATCATAACCCAGAGGTCCTAGGTTCGAAACCGGGTTTGGGTGTTGGTTTTCTTGTTTTTTTTTTAAGTTTTCTGTTTCTTATTTTCTGATATTTTTATACATATTTACACGTTGATCAACCGGGTTTGGGCCTGGGTTTTCTTGTTTTTTTTTTTTAGTTTTCTATTTCTTATTTTCTGATATTTTTATACATAGTTACACTTTGATCAACCGGGTTTGGGCCTGGGTTTTATTGTTTTTTTTCTTAGTTTTCTATTTCTTATTTTCTGAAATTTTTACAAAGTTTCTCTTCCTCTTTCTCAAAAAAATATTTACAAAATAAAAAGCAGGTAGTTATTTGGGTACAAGTGAGTGTTATAAATGAAATGCGCATGCGTGCCTGCGGGCTCAAAAATTAAATCCTCCGGCTAGACTGAAGTCCAATCTTGACAACCACTTCTGTATGTACGAGAACAGTTTTGAGCATGCCACTCATATCTTCACACACCAAGAAGATTAATCTTGGGTTGCTACCCGCTGATAATATTATAGCTTTCTTCAATAATTATAGATTTTCAAATTCACAGATTTACGGGAAATTTAGAATAAAGCAAAATTCATAAATTACTAAATTAAAATTGTATTTGTATCCGTATGTACGTAGATTCTGAAAATCGTTATTGAACATGACTAACAAACGCCCCTCTGAAAGGGCAACATACATTTTCCTTTCTAGACCGACGCCAATTCTTATGTAAGCAATCGATAACGGTAGTGGTCCTGCAGCAATCTATGTTAATAGCTAAGAAAATACAACACTATGCAATATTATTAGACACGAATTTGAAATGGTAGTATTTCTCGTAGAAAAATTCATTTGTGATGGGTAGTTGATCGATTAATTTCAAAATATGCCTAAACTTTGTTATTACCATTAGTCCAGTAACTGAATATCTGAAAATATCGAAAGCTCCCAAAAAGTTGCTGAAGACTTCACTTTGGGCTCAACTTGTAGGTCACGGAAGGTGTTTTTAAACAAAAAAAAACTTGACGTGATTGAGTTTACGGAAGGGGGGGAAATGGCCCCCTAAACCGCTAATATCTGGCTAAATATGCGAATTAGAGAATTTTTTTTTCGGATAAAAAATGAAGATTGTCTTATTATCTACAAAAATGGTCCCAATCAATTTTTTCGAAAATTCGATAGTTATAGAGATAATGAGACCTAAAAGTCTCCTCATTTCAGCTGCTGCTTTGCCTAGTAGGAATTCTGCTGTCTATGCATTAACTTGTAAGTGGGCGTACGAATTGTTCAATAACTCGGCAAAAAATTGACATTTTCCGATTATTCAAGGCTCATCACAATGGGAAGACTCGTAACTATCTTTCCATGTGACTTGCAGTTCGTTCGTACTTGACAAAAATATTTTAAAAAGCGGTCAAAGTTTTTTTACACAAGATTTTGAGACTACCTATTTCACCAATTTGTTCATATTTTTTCAAAAAATATTCTTTTATCCTAATTTTTTTCAATAATGGAACCTTAGGAAGTCTGAATGATCTCAGAGATTTTTTTTATATCTTTCTTGCGTTTTAATAAAAAATTGATTTGTTTATTTATTAAAAAAAGTCCGGTTTTCACCGATGTGATCAATTTCCCTGATTTCTGGAAAATGATTGGATTATATTAAAAATCAGAAAGTACATTTGAAAACTAGACACTCTAAGCTTTAAAATGATGTGCATTGAAAAGCAATAAATTTATAGGATGATAAATTTTTAAATCGTGCTTGTTCCACAGATTGTACAGAGCTCCGAAAACGGCTGAAAAATGTTAATGAACAAATCAATTTTTCATCAAAACGCAAGAAAGACATTAAAAAAAATATCTCGAGATCATTCAAGACCTCCTAAGGTTCCATTAAAAAAAATTAGGATAAAAGACTATTTTTTGAAAAATTATGAACAAATTGATGATAGTTACGAGTCTTCCCATTGTGATGAGCATTTAATAATCGAAAAATGTCAATTTTTTGCCGAGTTATGGAACAATTCGTCCGCCCGCTCAGAAGTTAATGCAGAATTCCTACAGGCAGAGCAGCAGCTGAAATGAGGAGACTTTTAGGTCTCATTATCTCGATAACTATCGAATTTTTGAAAAAAATTATAAGAACCATTTCTGTAGATAATAAGACGATCTTCATTTTTTATCTTGAGAAAAATTATCCAATTCGCATATTAAGCCAGATATTAGCCAGGGTTTAGGGGGACATTTTCCTCATTTTCTCGTTTAAAAACACCTGCCATGACCTACAAATTGAGCCCAAAGTGAAGTGTCTTCAGTGACTTTTCAGGAGCTTAGTCCCTTCATTTTCTGGAGTACATAGAAAAAATGTAACGTTTTTCCTAAACATTTGTCAGCGTTAGTAGCTATTAAATAATCTACTAACAAGAAAATGTTACTAAATCTGTCATATTCATAATCCATACTTTATTAGCTACTAGTTAATTATGTAGAAAAATGTGCATGTCAACAGAGCAAATTTTAATTTTGACGGGTTGTGACTATGACTAATATTGTTTTATTCAAACGTAAAAATTAATTGGCTATTTTAATTTATATTACCTAATTCGAAGGTGTGTATCAACAAGCTATAGAAGTAAGAATATCACTGATTTTTCCGATAAAGTTGAAGTTGTCACCTTGTATGAAAATACGTAGGCCTAATTTTTTTTTAATTTAAAACATACAAAACGAATAAAAATTAATCAAATCGAATTTAAATTAAAAAATTTATTAATTAACAAACTACATAATTTTTTTGAGAGGACCGGTGAGTGTACTTTTTTGATCCATTTACATTATTTTATGTTGTTTGCATTTATTTCCCTCTAGTAGTCAAAAGCGATACGTATTACAGTCCAAATCGTAATAGGCCGTCGCGTCGCCGGTCGATATTTAATTAGTCGTCAGTTGGTCGTTCGTTCGTATAACTTTAACGTGGGGTTTTAATTTAGTTAGGTTAGGGAGAAGGCGTGCATCTTAATCATGCCGCATTCCGATCTAATCGAAATAAATTATGAGTCAAGTGGTGGGCCTTTCAGTGGACCTGATGGGCCGCCAAGTAGTTAGCTGCTGCTGCTTCTTCTTCTCTTCGTTTTAGACCCTCCAGACCGCTCGCCGATTATTCTCTCTTTTTGTTGATAGTCGGCGAGCCGAACCTATAAGCGTACCATCCGTAATTTTAAATTATCGGTTTTTAAATCATAACGTATGTTCCATTTTCGAGTCTGGTATTTGTATTTTTGGATGCTTATTTTATTCTTTGGTGCCATCAACAGGCTGAAACGTCAAACTCGTATAAACTGTAAGGACAAACAAACAAAATACTCATATACAGATACGTGCAATGAGAAACGGAACAGGACCCGTATCTTTGAACATTCGACTATTCGCGAGAACGTCGAATGGATTTTGTTCGTACGAATGATTTCACACGAATCGAACGGTACTCGAAAATTCAAATAGCAATATCTTCCAAACACAGCGGCGAACAGCTTTGTAGATCTTATGTGTTATCTTTTAGGTAAAGTGTACTGTAGAATAGTGTGAGAGTAGTTTAAAAAGCACGTGAGAGGAAGAAGATTACATGTAGCTTTGTAATTCTTTTACGTAAAGGCAATATGAAGTTGAATATGGCCCAAAAAGATATTCTCTTGGAATTCATCACGGGCAGATTATTTATCCACTCTATATAATTCCAAGAATTGCCGATCATTTAATGTAAAAGGATCTTTTCTTTCAGAAAACCTTCTTGTCGTATCTTCAGCCATTTCCTCAGCATCTTGCAAATCATCAATTATTTGATGCGTAAAAGCTTCATCTGCGTTCATTTTTCTTCAGTAGTATTATTTAACAAAAAACTTAGTATAATATCGCTATGATTTCTCTATGTATGACACAGCAGGTTATGTTTGATATTTATTTGTTTTTGTTTTTCTGACGTTCTGCGCAAGACACTATTCGCTTACTCCCGTGTGGGACTGATACGACTGATAAATTCATTCGTTTGCAAGTCGAGCATTCGAGATTTCGAAGATACTGCTCGAATAAAATAAATCCATTCCCATCACATGAAATACGTGAGAGCATTTAGTCGAACTTTCAAAGATACGGGTCCAGAGGGATTTTAAGCATTGTATCAGAACTGCTTTTGGACTAATCGACCAATATCAAGCTTCAACAGATTAAAAACACGATTACTACAATCGTTCATTTGGACACCTACAATTCCCACCACTACTGTGGGCGGTCCTTAATATGCGTCAGAAATTCAGTAAATAGCAGTCCAAGTATCCGAGTACTGTTCAAGCCCATAACTTTTCAAAATAAATTTGTAGAGAAATTAGAATGTACACCCTTCAGGAAAAAATTCAAATTTTATCGTGGTATTTTGGAGGTCACTCGAATAGGGAAATAGTAAATTTATCCGTTGTTGCTTTTGATCGGATAACTGAAAATTTTCGTAAAAGTGGATGTTTACAAAACAAAAACAAATGCAGTTGTCCAGCATTGTGCCAACATTACACCGAATCAGCTTAGATATACAAGATTATCTTTGTTCAAATCTTTAGCTCGGCAAGGACGACTATTTAAACCTTTAATTCGTTATTTTTTCAATTTTAGCATATTAAGTTGTTTTTCGGAGTTTATTTTCAATTTGTTTTAATTTAGAGAATGTTATTTAGTTTTATTTTCCAATTCATTTTTATTTTGGAAGCCGTTATGACCAAAAGAAATCAATCTTAACTCGAAACATTACTTGCTAAAGATAATTTAACAATTCATTTTTCAATTTGAACAACATAAAACGTAAACATATTGTTTCAATATGTAGTGACGGTTACCACTAGCGTCAAAAGACACTTGAATATTAAATCGCACGAACAGACGCACATAACTATCAAATATTGGAAGGGGAAGAATCGGGCTTTCTTACGTATCTGTATATTATAGACTTGTACAGTTCTTCAAACTTCAAAATCGAATGGCCTTTTTGTAAATGGCTATTATTTCATGAAACATATAATCAGAAAAAAGCTAACTTCATCTTTAGGTTTGTGACGTATCTGTAGCAAAAATTTTGAAATTCTCAATTTCCAGTTTTCTCCTGAAATATTCGGTTGAAAAAATTTTGAATTAATTTTTCATAGAACTAATATATCGGTTTCACACCATATTCAAATGATTCACAATCCAGCATATTTTGGTACGGATTAGTGGTCAGCCCCGGAACTGTAACTCAAAGGTGGTAATCGACTTTGGCGACCAGTGTCGGCACTTCTCTGACGAAAGAAGGAATAGAAGAAAAGTTGAATCCTATAATTTCCGCCACCCGCAGTTAATGTATCCTAACATAATTATTGATGAAAGTTTTTAACGAGAGGTAAACACTTTTTGAAAAATATAGGCGCCTGAACCATAAGCGTAACTTAACAGCATGCAGGGATGATAATATCATTTATCACTGTATCAAAAAAGCCTTTGTTGAGATAATTTGCAGATGCCAATACAATACCATTTTTACGTAAATATTATTTGGCAATAATGATTATTACAGATGTTAATAATTTTGTATTTCAAACGTGTACAGGGTGGAAATAAAAACGGCCGTCGGCTTTTGGATCGAAAAATTCCATTATAAAAGTGGCCTCGAGGTAAATTTGGAAATAATTTACAGACTTTCAGGTCTGTTGTGAAAAAAAATCTGACCAATAGGCAGGAGCATTGTCTTGATGGAACAAAACTCTTTTCATCAACAAATGCGGTTTTTTCTTAAGCTCGGCATCAAAACATGTCAGCAAATCAGAGTAATATTGGCCAGTTTGGCAGTTTTGCCTTTTTCTGAATAATCAATAAAAATTACACCTTTGGAATCCTAAAACATTGTGGCCATGACCTTATTGGCCGAAAAAACGTTTTTTGATTGCTTGGGAGCACGTTCTTCGGATGTAATCCATTGTTTCAACTTTATTTTTGTTTCTGGAGTATAATAATGTACCCAAGTTTCATCTACGAAGGAAAGATTCACTTGGATTACGAGCTTATGATCATCATTGCGGCACCCACCTTGCAGATTTTTTTTTTCATATGTAACCTTTCGTGCAAAATATTACATATCCGTTCAGTTGAATTATTTATTTCATTAGCTATCTCACGTATTTTCATCCAACAACCAGTACAAGGGCACGGATTTTATTAACCATTTCTGGAGTACTTACAGTAAATGAAATAACAGTCCTGAACTTTCAGCATCATCCGTGCTTAAATGGCCACTTTTAAAAGAAGATAACCACTTAGAAATCATTCCATGAGACATATCACATTCAAAATAATGTTTACGTAACTTTTCCTCGTTTTTTTTATATGTAAAAAATAATGTTTAATTAACACTGGAAAATATTTTTCTTCCATATACCCAACAGCGAAAACAGTTTTATTTAAATGAGTATTGCTAATCTATCTGTCAAACTTGTGTACAATTTTGACAGATGACATAAAAACATGACATAGTTTAAATCTTACTTACGATAATGCTTTTTCTCCTTTTATTTCCTCTGCATTAAAGCAGCTGTTTGACTTCCTAAATTCAAGCAGCATAAATGAGTCTACTTTGGGCAAGTTATCAGTTTGTGCTTTTGCAAAACCTTCGCTAGCCATATCTTTACTCACAAAATATGAGAGAATCGTCACTGAACACTGAACTAGTAAATAAAATATTTTCTTCTAAAAATTTTGAAATATCTTCGGAAATATCGAATATTTATGGCCACTTTCAGACTTGGGTAGTATTCGAATACTCAGTATTCTGAATTCTATTCAGAATACATTTGGCTGGTATTCGAATACATTTTCGTATTTGGTATTCGACTGAATACTTTTTCTGTCGGTACTTGGTATTCTGGATTCTGAATACCATTTTTGAATCCCAGTATTCGAATACAAAAATTCAACTTAACCTTTTGCAATATCTTGAAGATAAAAGATTAGCTTTGGAGATGCTGAATGATTACCCTTTGATTAAACAAATGTTTTTAAGGTATAACTCTACATCACCATCTTCTGCTTCAGTAGAACGATTGTTTTCTTTCGCGGGTATGATAAATACGCCAAAGCGTCAAAATTTGGGTGACGAACTTTTTGAAATGTTGGTTTTGTTGAAGGTGAACGGGATAGGAAACACTTAATTTTTCTCTTTATATTTAATTCCCTGTGCGTCGTCATATGATATTGATTGGCTCCTATTTTTTTATTTAAATGAAAAGAATTTTATTCATCATTCAAGTTTTTATTTATGTTTCTGTTACCTGTAAACTATAAACCAAATAATTTCATTTCAAGTTTTATTTATTTTGTAGTAAGGCATTTTTAATTTTGCTATACAGGGTTTCCCACGACGAATGAAAACTATCTGTATATGGCAAAATACTCATAGTAAAATCACGAAAATTTCTACGTTTGGGTTTTCGGATACGATCTTTTCAACTAAAATATTTTCAAAGATGGCCGACTTCCGTTTCTACCGGAAGTCGACTGTAACTTTGTTATTTTAAATGGAACAGCCTGTATATTAATACATTTTTGAAATCTACGTAATATTTTAGTATACTTTTGTCTAAAAACTTTTTTCGAAAAATGCACACTTTTTGAGTTATTAATTTTTTTGTAGAAAATTTGACCGTTGAAGACCCTTATAAATTATTTTTTTACGAGAGGACCTTTGAAGATATGAAAATGGTTTCTCTTCGGTTGCCTTAAGCAAGGTCAAACGTATTCGAATCTATGTTGAAAATTTTTTCATTTTATACAGGGTGTGTATAAAAAGTGTTCAAAGTTTAACTTCATAAATATCAAATTTCTTCCTTTTTTTTTAATTGGACCACCCTGTTTTTTCTATTTTAATGCATTCAGGAGAAAAAAATAAGGCAAGTTCATGTATACTTTCCTATACCTAAACCTTACCGTTGTCCAGATATTAAATGTTTTCTGTAAATTTTTAGAGATGCAGGTGTGGTCTAAATTTTGATACAAGCACTAAGAAATTAAAAATTTTATGTGAATTTACTTTTAATACATGGTAAATATGACAAAGTTGTTACAAGAACATGTGCTTTATTTGCAGTAAGATATCCAGATTGACCGCGATCGAAATCGCACATTGTTAAAAGAATACTTAACAATTTGAAGCTATTCGGTTAATTTTAAGCAAAAGTTAATCGAATTAAACCATTTGTGACAATAAGAAGATATGCACCAAATTTTATGGAAAATTAAAAGTCAAAGAAAAATAGTCTTATGTTTCAAAGTAAATGTTCAAAATTGCTACCTTGAACTTCAATGCATTTTTCAACCCTTCTCAATATGCCTTCATTCGTCGCTCGGCTGATCATCATCTCAGAAAGAGAATTGAAGGAATTTCGAACTCTTAGCTCACAATCTTCTTCAGATGTTAAGGCTAAGAGTTTAAAGTGCGCATATCTTTCTTTTTAGTTGGAATATTCGAAAAGTATTCCTATTTAAATGAATCCAGGTAGGTATTCAAATACAGCGTTATTCGAATACTTTTTTTTCTTTGTATTCGAATCTTGAGTATTCGAATACAATTTAGAATACAGTATTCAGGATTCGGATTCGAATACCAAATTTCAGTATTCGATCCAAGGCCCACTTTCCACTTTACGTTGACTTTTAGAAATGAAAAAAAAACACACACAAACACGTAATGGTCTCAAACAAACATATAAATGATATTTTTACGTCGATGAAGCAATTAATAGTTAATTAAAATACAATATAAACACAAAACTACTCAGAACCTAATGCAATACCGGCCATATTGACAAAAGTAAACAAATTGTATGACATCACACGTATCATCGGTAGCGTTCGGAAATCCTCGGGTGGTGGTCGGAAAGTGCATTAAATTTGAATTTTATTTTAAAATTTGGAAGTAATTTCCAATGGAAACTGGTTTATTTCCTATTATTAATTATTTTTGATATCTACTTTACTATTACAAATTAATATCTAAGGAAATATGAAATATGCGTGTACTCTATTTTAACTTAAGCATTTTTGTACAGTACATAATTCAAACGCTAAACAGGAAATATTTATATTAAGTTAAACTGGCACTAATAAGTTAATTTGATACAATTTTCATCGTTTATCTTCAATCACTGGAAGTGTAAATTATCTAATATCATTATTGAGGTACTTACTTATTTGCTTGATTGGTCTAGAACACAACGTGTCACTAACAATCTAGACCTATTAGTCATTTCACGTTGAATGTGACCTTTATACATTATAAATTGAGATTGAACAGATTTTTACGTCTTAAAATGTTATATGAAAATGCAGAACTGTTTAAATAATTAATTTGCTAATATTTCGAAAAATACGATAGATTTTTTTTTGGAAAAACGTTTATTACCATGCGAAAACTGCATGATAGGACAAGTAAATTTATGATCGTAGCCACAGTATTTGAATTTCATAACTATCGACATTTTATAAGTCACGATAAATCTGTAATCAAAATTGACTTAAGGAATGCTAATTCCAATCCATACGAATATTTACGACTACACACCTACCGAAATGAAAGGGAAGAAAATAAACTAGTATATTTATCAGATTACGTATGGGATCTTTGTATTGGATATAAATAACAAATGATATTATTAAACTGCAATATCACTATAAATATACCTTCCTTCCCATATATAAACATTTAACAGTATCTGCGTCACGACAAAAATATCTGTGCCTAAAAATGCCTATTCAAATTACAAGAACTATCGCGCAACTTCGGTTATGTAATACATCCTCCTCAAAGTTTACATACAAAGGTTGTACCTATCAGATAAACCCTAATGAAATCTGCACTATTTGTAACCAAAAGGAGAAACGATTGAGCACATATTTTTTGATTGTCCAATATATTGTTGTATGAAACAATCCACCTTAAATTACCTAGCCGACATCAACGTTGCAGCTGATTCACTGAATAATATTACAATAAATTCAGCTAAAGCAATTGCTAGCTATATTTGCGATGTTATTTTATAATTGTAAATAGGTTTATACATTGTTCTCACCCTTTCCATAAAATTGTAAAGATTTTAAAAGGAAATAAACTATCTATCTACTATCTATCTATATACCGAATTTCAGCTTAACCAACCGCAAAATTATATTAGGCCAAGCAAAAGGTGGATTTTTATGAAAAAAAACCTAGTGGAAAACGAATTGTGCCATCTAGAAAATGGCTCAAATGCTGCTATTTTTAGCGGAAAACTGGAAAATTCGTCATTTTTTCATAATTTAATATCTTCGTAAGTTATAGCGTTGAAACTTCGTAGAAAATAAGTCCTTTGTATGCACTTTTTGAGGGCGAAGAGTTGGTACTATGGGGCAATTACTTTTGTTGCTATTGCAATTGCAATTTTTTAATGCAATACTTTGCAATAGGTCTGGATGCGTTTTAAGTTTTCTTCTCACAAGCATCACAGACAGTCTTTGACAATCCGGATTCGGCGCAAAGACCCTAAAGCGTTTTTACAAAGATTTCTGATTGGTTTGGAAACTGTCTATTATTTGTCAGAGATTGTCTGTGAGAACAAACCTATAGATAGTCCGATTTTGAATTTGTAACCGCTTTGGAAAAATAGAGATATAGAGCAACAAAACGTATATCTTCGATTTGAGATCAAATGCTGCGAAGTAGATCAAAAACGCTCGGGAATACGACCGAAAAAGACAGAGCGTTACCGCGCGGCGTATGCATTTAATTATTCGGTTTACTTTTTTTTCATTTAATGTAGAATCCGAAAAGTTGTCATTCACTTTCGGTATAATCGGAAGTGACATTTATGTCAAAATATTTACCATAAATTCGCCCTAACTTGTTCTTTATCTATGCCAAGTTTTATAGAAATCATATGAGTAGCCTCAGATAGTGAAAGCTGGTCGTAAAACGTAAAACAACCTGTATAGCAGACAGTTAACGGTTTTTTTTTCGTTATTATTATACTATATATGCGTATTTTCGAAAATTGTTAAAAAAAACATGTTCAAAGTAGGAATTCTCCTTTGATTATTTCGGGCACGTTATGTGATCTTTTAAAAATAAAAGGAAAATGTAATCGCCGGGTTACTGCCTTTAGGTTGTTATGTCGGCAGCACGCGTTTGCTCATAGTAGGTAAAGACGATCAGAATAGTAAACAGGGCCGGTCCGAAACATCTATCTTTCTATACACTGTGTTATCTGTAAGATGCGACATAGGGATTCCCATACAAAACTGTCAAACGCGAGCTAACTTTTTTACCAAATAGCGTTCATAAAAAATAATCACAGATTTGGAAAGGTCGTTGAAAAATAAGTTCAAATTCACTTTTAATTTTCTTAAATTCGCTCTGGCTTAATAAAAACAATATTTGATTGTGTTTAAAAAAGTAGTACACCATTTTCATAATACTTACTTTTCGAATAATGAAAACACCACAGCGGGGTATCGAACCGCGATGCTTCACGTTTAATTTTCAACTTTCCCGTATGAAAATGAAGTTCGACTCTTTTAAACATAGCTATAATTTTTTTTATTAAACCAGAGCGAATTTAAAAGAATTAAAAATGCATTTGAACTTATTTTTCAACGACCTATCCAAATCTGTAATTATTTTTTATGAACGCTATTTGGTAAAAAAGTTAGCTCGCAGTTTTGTACAGGAATCCCTATGTCGCATCTTATTAATAGCACAGTGTAGATCATTTCCCAAGATAATCAAAACTTTCTTTATAATGTATTCATAAAAAATAGTCTATTGTAAAATGCAATGTCCAATGACTTATGCTTTATATTAGATTAGATTAGAATTGGAGTGGATCTTTGCAGATCTATTGAGGTCCTCCCCATATTTAGAGCTCAATATCTAGCTCTAGCTTTGCTTTATATTATTACGTACATTGATAGAGCACGAAAAAGCTTTAATCTAAAAAAGATTAGTCAAGATTCTTAGAAAAACAACAAGAGTTACAAATCTTCCAGTCTAGTTTTGAAGACATGATAATATATTTTTGTTCATCACTTTTGCCGACTAGCTAGAACCACAATTAAACTATAGTCTGAACGGTCCCAAGAAAAACCGCATGTAAATAAAGACCACGCATGATCTATTCTAAGTCGACTGCGTATTGGACGACTCGCATAGAAATGTTAGCAGTAGAGGAACAAAAATAACAGAATACCTTATCCACTTGCCTAGGTCATTCAATATGCACGTGATTTTATTTTCGAGCGGTTTTTCTTGAGAACGAACCGACTTTAGTTGTACAGCATTGGAAAACAAACAAAAATGATAAACATGTTTCAATTAATATTGAAAAATGATGCGGCAATCTTTTATTGTACCATATTTTTGAAACACCTTGTATTTAGACCTAAAGACTTTTGTATACAATTCTTTATTAAATCTCCTACATAAAAGGTACTCTTTGTTGAACTCGTTAGAACACTCCATTTTCAAGATTTTTTACTTTTCATTAAATTAAGACACTTTTTTAAGTTGTTTTTTCTTAAAAAAATTTGTAATACCTATTGAAGATCACTTACAAATAATTTAAACACAGACGTTTCTTATGGGTTTGTCATTCATAATCATAATTATTTAAGGAAAGATAAAGTGTTGAGAAAATCGACTACTACAAATTTATTGTTCAAAGACATTACAACATAAAAAAGTCTTACTGCAATAAAAAGTTGAAAATATTGAAAATGGAGTGTTCTATCATGTTTAACAAAGAGTACCTTTTATTTAAGAACTTTAATAAAGAATTGCATACAAAAGTCATTAGGTCTAAATACAAGGTGTTTCAAAAATAAGGTACAATAAAAGATTGCGAAATCCTCGTACCACGCCACCGGCTCATTAGAATTTGACATAATTAATACTATCGACACAGAATACACCATCCCAACAAGAAACGAAGCTTGTTATATTTTACAATTCATTTTCTGAGTGCGCATGTCTGACAGTCGCCATTTTAAGCCCGTTATCTGTCAATGACATACGATTTTTGAGAATTTTAAGCACGTTTCACACCTGTGACATTATAATATTTTCTTCTTCAAATAGCTCCAAACAAAAATGAACGCATGTAAAATTGTCAGTTCTTCATTCCTGTAATTTTAATCCGGTAATGATATTTGATATGATATTTGAGATTCTTTGGTTCCACTTTTTTGCGTGTAGTTAACATTTAATTTACATTTTTTGAACAATTTTCTTGATGTGACTTGATCCGTTATCTGTCAACGTCAGTTTGAAGGTCACGAAATTTTGCCCCCAAATCATCAAAGGATTTACGCCGGCTTTCGCTTCTTGTTTGGCTGGTGTAAAAATTTTAAATTTGTACTTTCATCCCCCGAGAAGATATGAAATAAAATGTGAATTTCTTCTACACCTTTAAACAGTTTGTATCTCACAAACTAAGAAGGTCTAATTTACGGTACTTATTTACGGGATACCATGTGTAATAAAAAAATAATATTGAATGGTTTCCTTTTTCAAGATGAAAAGAACAAGAAAACTGAACTGTTTGAGCGTCGTAAAACTTGAAGCTGTTTACTAATATAGGCACGTGCCTATCGCATCTTGCGTTATACACCGGTCCTGGATATTGGCTAAAAGAGATCCGAGATGCACAGATGCCATAGTAGCTTTTAGTTTTAATCATCAAAGTGGCAGGTGCTGGGCTGGACTTGGAAACACGTATATTTAAGCAGAAACCCATTGCATATCCAATTATTATCCTTATTAAGTGCGCCCAGCGAAAAATTCTTCGAAAACTCGTTTACTGGGGGCCACACCGCGGTAATTGATTTCGCATTCTAAAGGGCTACAAAGTCATACGAAAATAAGTGTATCTTTATATATTTCACATCATATTATTTATTATATTGCACACATTTGTATCGTGGTATCAACATATCCAACTGCTTTTTTATATAAGTGTAACCCAACACCATTGAAATATACGTGGTTTGTCTTTTATATTTTGCATATAGAGCTGGAAAAAATAATAGATAAATATGCAACCAGTTCTGGAAGAATTAGTTATTACCTTCGCTTTTTGTTACATTTAAAATAGAGTTTTTGAAGGCGTTAACTTCGCCTTCTAGGTACTGGAACCTTTGTTTTGGAAAAGTAAAAGAGTCGCTAGGACTTGGGTCGGGACTGTTTAGAGGATGGTTCAAAAAATTTGATATTTCCTAGCTTCATAAACTCAGTTGTTTTCGAGCTGTTTTAACGAAGTGGTCTAAAACTTTAGCGAAAAGTTAACTAAAAATAACAGTTGATATTGATATTTGTTGATAGGCGCCAACACTTAAAGGATAACCCTCGTAATAAATCTCATAAAGGATACCTATAATAATTTAATTCATTAAGTGTCCTGTGCTACTTACGTCGACTTAATTTCGTATAAGTATTAGATAACTATTATTATAAAAGATTATTGTCAATGTTGTTATGTAACATACCTAGTTATATGTGTAGTTTAATTTATGGCATTGAATATTTTGATATATAAAGGTTAATTTAGATTTCATTATTTGTCAATTGAGTTATTAATATTTAGGTTGTCAGTGTGTCGGATTTAAAGTTATAGATGTTATGCAAGTTTTGGAGGAATTTATTAATTGTCATTAGAACATACCATGACATGTACGTACATTATGTTTTTAATCTAAATACTAACAGCAACTACGTATTTTGATAATTATTAATAATTCTTGATTTTACTACCTATTAATTATAAATCTCAAAAAAAAATTTTAAAAATTATTGTTTATATTGAATACCCGACACGAAACTATTATTCCAGGTGAGTTCAGTGTTCATGATGTCAATAAAATTAGAAGAATTTCTATACTGTCATATTAAACATCCTGTCAATAATGATAGAGATTTCATATAATACCCTTCTTGGTGTGCGTAATCGATTGTTAATGTCCTTCTAACACATTACGCTGGAAGAAATGGAAAAAAGCAAATCTGTGATTAATCCTAATCAAAATATCAGAATAATGAACCGTTTATAAGTATTACAAACGTTATCCGTATTCCTTGACTTGAAAAATTTGATTAGTTGATGTTTAGATTATAATACGCGCAGCGCGATCTATCAATGGAGAGAATTTACACTATTCCAAATAGGATGCAGACGTATCTTTCGTAGCGACAATGTGTATTACGTCTTTTTCTACTGTCTCACTGACAGTTCTCGTCAGGTCTGTACTTTATTGTTTATGGTCCATTATTATTTATGAAAAGTGAATATTAATCTTACTGTTATATTTATTTGAAAAATACAAAAATGTGCCTAGTTACACGGAAAAACATCAGCACTTTGAAAATTCTCAAGTATTTTCAGTCAGAAAAAGAAGCTGGTACTTATTAATTCCATAGCTTTTTTAAATTTGGCTCAATACGATCCTGATGATTTTATTTATCAAATTTAAGGTTAGCTATATGTCAAAATAGCAAATAAAATAAACGACATACCGAAAACCTGGATATACGTCACAAACCATGACGCACGACAAGAAGGTATTGAATGTACTATACTGTATAATCTGATAATAAATTGTACTAAAAACAAAAAAAATATTAAATCAAATAATTTACTTCCCTATTTCGGGCCACAGTGTAGAACTGGCCCTAATTCACCGATTTCTGTTTCTTTTTTGAATCTACTTATCTAAAATTATAAAAAATTACTTTTGTTTCAGATGACGGGAAAAAGATCGAGAAGCTTTAAATGTGCCGTCCATCATCGAGATCGCGAAGTTTCGTCAGAAAACGACTTCCATTTACTTCTTGTGGAACCGCCATTTTTTCGCAGGTCAGTATATCCTTATTTTCAACTTGAATTTATTTTTTACTACACAATATCTAAGACATTAAAACTAGCTTTATTTATTAACTGGTAACACCCAGTATTTTATACAACAATATATTTCATCATCAGGAATCATTCACGTGGTGCCCCCTGTGACCTGTAACAGAATGTACAACTTTTTCTTGATCTTTATTTGATCCTGTCGCCATATTTTCGTCCAAATAATCCTTAACATGTGTTCCAATATCTATGAATCACCCTGTATAGATTATTTCTAAATGCACAACGGCAGTTGATTTTATTTTTACTTTGAATTATCATTTTTTTGTGAATAAAGAAAGATTATTGCACAAGAAAAAAAAATAACAATTTTTATTTTACCTAATATACAATTCCACTTATAATTTGTATATTATGTGTTTCTCCCATAGGTGCAATATTACAAGTAAGATTTTTAAAACCATTTTGAAACATTTGAAACAGCAGCGAACCCATTCAGAACGATAGTTCATCATGCCACCATCGGTTCCAGCACTATATGTGATATGAAACTGAACGCCGTTTGTTACATTTGATAGTAGAATCATAGGAGATCGGTCCAGACTCTTTGACGTTCAAAAATAATCGTTCGGAGAAGAAACAATTTCCCACGGCTTTTCACACAACTTTTTTGTACGGCACTTCTGTCAAATCTTTATTTATATTGATTCTTCTCCGAACGATTATTTTTGAACGTCATAGAGTCTGGACTCTGGACCGATCTCCTATGATTCTACTATCAAAAATGTTACAAACGGCGTACAGTTTTATATCATGGTTTCAGGGGGTAGAAAATGAGTTTTTAAAAATTTTCCTAGATTTTCCGAACGATTATTTTTGAACGTCATAGAGTCTGGACCGATCTCCCATGATTCTACTATCAAATGTAACAAACGGCGTACAGTTTTATATCATGGTTTCAGGGGGTGAAAAATAAAATGTTCAGTTTTCCACTGCGCTTTTCTGCACAAGAGAAAATGTACGCCATAGTGCTGGAACCGATGGTGGCATGATAAACTATCGTTCTGAATGGGTTTGCTGCTGTTTCAAATCGCGACACTTTTTTCCCCATGGGCTCATAGTCTATATGTATTTATCATTTCTTTTTAAAACCAAAATACCTAACTCTGCCTTTGAAAAAGTGTTCAGTTTTCTGGTAATTTTAAATAAAAAAAAATAATTTTCTGTTTATACTTTAAATAATGTTTTTCCTTTTTTTCTCCAAATTTGAATCAATATTTTTTTGTCGTATCATTTTAACTAAATTAATTACCAAAAAAATATAAATAGTAGTCATATAATTCTGCAAGTCTGAACTTGTTTATAAATTCACCAATAAACAATCGCCTGACATTCAAAAACATTATTAAATTTTTATAGTGTATCATTAAGCATTTGGCTATCTATAGGCTTATTATAATTCTAGGAACGCCCCGATAATCTTGTCAAATAAGACACTTAAATCCAAAATAAAAAATACAATTTAATTACCTAACTAGTTTAAATTTTGGCGAAAGCGCCTCAACCTCGCCATATAAATCCTCTCACTTTCTATACGTATTTATTTTTATTCCAAAACAAGTCTGGACTTGAGAATATCAACGAGTCATGCTTTCAGAATGTCTGTAAGTTCTATTTCGGTGTGTATGTCTATCATTTCGTTATTTTTTTTTCTTCAAGAATTGAAGTGAATTTTAAAAGAAAAATATCTCTTTTATTGTCAAAGGTGCTGTTTATAACTTTTAAAAATAAATGGAAATATTCCAAGACATAAGTTAGTTGTATTTCATCAATAGTTTATTTGGATTATTTTGTTTTCCGTAGATCAGAGGTGTGCAAATCAAAATTTTTTAAGGGGTATTTAAGAAATGTAAAATTAATATAAATAATATAATGAAGAAGTGACAAAAGTGTTGTCCAGAAGGCTAAGTTAGTTAACCCGCCGTCACTCGCACCGTTAGAAAAAATCTAACATTTTTGAAAAATCGGTCATATTTTTTTCAACTTGCGGTTTTTTGGCCGAGCCTTTAGGAATGTTTTCACGGCCTTACTCATAACACACATGCGTTTTTTTTAATTAATATTTTTTTGACTTAAAACTTTGTTTATTTTATATTAATATGTATTTTATTTTAATAAATATTTTAATAACCAAGTACAAAATATGTTAATTAAATAATTTTTAACCCAACTGGTCAATAAATAAGTAAAATAAATAAATAAAATAACCAAATGTTAAATAAAATCTAACACGCGAGCGATCGTGTAAAAAAAGGGGACGCGAGTGACGGCGGATTCAGAGGTGTGCAAATAAAATTTGTTAAGGGATATTTAAGAAATATTAAATCAATATAAATAATAATTAAGAAGTGAGCAAAAATGTTGTCCAGAAGACCGTGTTGGTTAAGTAGAACTGGAGTCATAGACCAATAGTTGATTTGGATTATTTTTTATTGCGTAGATCAGAGGTGTGCAATCAAATTTGTTAAGGGATATTTAAGAAATGATAAATTAATCTAAATAATATAATGAAGAAGTGAGCAAACATGTTGTCAAGCAGACTAAGTTGGTTAAGTAGAACTTGAGTTACATGCATTTTTATAACAAAGTTCCCACTCCATTATTAGATTATAAAGACTAATATTTGTTATATCAAATATACGCAGAATTTTTCATACAATAGTTTAATTTTTAAAATTTGCTCCCACTAGCGCTAGACATACAATTTTCAAAATGAGTGAAAATATATAAAATAATGCGGTTCATCCTTTGGTCCTTTGTTATAAACAGTTACTGATATATAACCGAGAGACATTCTTATTGGCATCCTCTTTACAAGTTATACAATCTTGGATGGTCCAAGCTATATTATTATTCGTTAACAGTTTTCTTTTTTTTCAGGATGGTTACCATAGTCGCAAATGAATTTCTGACAGATGACAGGGATAGAAAATACTATGCCGATCACTACACTTGTTGTCCACCGCCAATATTTATCTTCGTCATTACTTTAGCGGAGGTAAGTTGTAATGTTATGTTGATTGGTAATTTGAAAAAATATTTGAAAAAAATATTTGTTATATATGTAGTCAAAAGCGCTCTTATCGTGCGGGTTCAAAGGTCACTAACTATATGTATCACATCAGAAGACACAGAGGTTACCAAAATGTGAGATTACAAATATACCCGGAAAAAATAATGATGGTTGATGTTTCTTGCACACTGGTTGACGAATTTTCACTTTTTCGTTCATTCTCGAAATAATCTATCAGTTTAAGTACCATTTCTTGCTTGAGGATGCAAAAAAACCGGAAAATTGCTTCTTATTATTCATATTGTCACTTTGAATTGTCCAAGTCACAAAACTGACATTTAAATGAAAACTTCGCTGGTGAAAGACTTTTTAGAATCGCTGAAAACTAAATACATATCCTTTTTTCTCCCGTCAAAATTGCATAAGTCTGTCTTATTCGGCTTACGGATTTTATTTGGAAACTATGATTAAACGCAATAAAAGAAAACAAAAACGGTGAGTATGTCTTTGTTGAATCGTATGACCCCGCATGATAAGACTGCATTTGACTACAGTTGTCAAAACCAAACATGAGCCCCGGAAAATATGCGAACTAAAATAAGGTCATCGCAAGCAGCCAATCAAGAGCCGATGTTAACGATTGTCCATTAGTAATTATTGTTAAAAATAATCGAAATAATATGACCGAGTGATTTCATCAACATACATCATTTTATTCATTCTGCATCAGTGTTGTCAATGCGAGGATGATTATCCGATTTTTAGACAATTTCACTAATTTGGATCCAATAGTTTTTCTAATATTTTGTAGAAGGTATAGATAAAATGGCTATTGTTCTTGGGGATTTTCCATATTGACTGGGGTCGAAGACTTCATTTAGATAACCAATGTATCCTTTTGGTAATTTTGACAAATTCTGATAATTTGAATAGTGTTCGGGCAATTTTCATTTTTGCATCGGCAACACTGGACTATAACCAGTTCATAATTTGTTTCTTTCCATAGAAACTTGACCCTTCTTTTTCATGACATTACTTTACTACAGTCATGTAAATTGAAAATAGTCATTTAGGGCAAACGGTAGTTTTAGTTTTGGTCCAATATAAATTTTTTTATTAATATTTAGAGTTACATTTTTAGCAAGTTTGACTTTGTTTACATAATCATCTCTTAACAGTTGACATTTATGGTATCGATATTCGGTTATCGATTCAAAATATCGAATTGTTACTACAAAAATACAACTACAGCGACATGAACACGCCCACCAGGGCTCACGTTTGCTTCTGCCAACTTTATATCATGTTTTTATTGAGATTTGAGTCTTTTTTTAATTAACGGTTAGTTTTTAGCTTATCTTAGCCTTAGGGCGGCCTTATCCGTAATTTCACAAGTGATTTAATTTTCGCGATTGGTCTGTCGATTTTTTTTATAAAGAAACTGTCATTTCATCACGTTGATATCGCGGACAAGGTTGCCAACTTTCCAATTACACTCCAATTATATACCTGTCGGTCATGTGGTGCATTGAAAAACGCTTTCTAACTATAGCAGCTAGAGATAGCAGAGGACTACGTAGCTGACAGATTTAACCGGGCATTAATAAACCCATCCTTAGTCCTGGAATTTTGTTCTGATTTATAAAACTTCCTTACTTTCATGGTCAAACTGATCGGTTAAAACCCCCTCTTTTTTCAGTTTTTAACCACCCCCCCCCCCCCCCCCCTGTAATCAGTTAATAACACACAGTCGGCATCAATGTAATGACGTCTATTACGCACTGTAAAAAAAACGCACAGCTGTAAAGTAAAGCGCACGGCTTCCCTAGCAACATCTTAGCAACTGTCAATAGACGTCGCCATGTTATTCAAAATTGAAAACATTCAATACGGCCATGTTTAACTATGAAAAGCACAAAGGGCTAAGTATATGTATTGATTATAATTATTGAAAAATGGACTTTCGATTATCAACAATATATTAATAATGATTAAACGTTAGTTCTTTAATGTGCTTCTTTCATTGGTAATAGAGTAATAGAGATGGAGTTTACCAAGCACCTCTAATTATGTAACTGTTATTTCTTATGCTTCTTATAAATACAAGTACAAGTAGGTCGTTGGTAAAGTATAGTACGTAACTCGTGTTGTTAAGCATTTTACGCACTCACAGAATTACTTTCCATTCGTGCGTGAAATACTATAACCACAGATTATAAAGAGAACAGATACGAATCCCGGTAAAACATCAAACGATTTTCAGCTCCGTCGTCAATGACCTTGGACCTTTAATTCGGTATGGCCGCGATGTTGCCAGCTTAAAATATTTTCTGAATTTCTTACCAAATTGCACTGTTGACTCTGGAACAATAACAATTTCTAGTGCCGGAACTAGTTTTTTGGAAGTTTCCACTAAATCTTTAAAACTGCGCCATGAGTTAAAACAATAATCATAATCGAATATATATTTATGTATTTATTTAATATCTATTTGTACATTCCTATGATTTGTTATAAATAGTCATCACTCTTGGGAGATTAATTAATAAATAGATTTTTAGATAACACAAATAATCACAAAAATCAACCAAATTTTAAAGTACAAATAATTCTTAATTTATTTATTATCAAAGGGAATACAATACACACCTATGCAAGGGAGAATTTTGATAATAATTTGTAGCACCAAAGTTAATATCAAAAACTTCAAAATTTCTTGTATCATAGGCCGGGATATTAAATTATATATAGTTTGGCAAGTTTATCTGTAGCTACGGGGCGTCGGTAAGAGGGGAGGAAAAACATGGCGTATATCTGTCAAACGTACAAATGGCGTACGGTACCTATTTTACCAAGTAAAACTGAAATTACAAAGGTAACTGACAATACGAACACCACTGGATAAACCAATATCAGTCAATTGACGAAGTGAGAGGGAAGAACATACGCACGCGCTTGCCAATAAGAAGTCACCTGGTCGATAAAAATCACCAATTATGTAATCGGAGGGTGTGGTCATTATGGTTTTCGTACAACGTTGCCAGAGCTTTGAGAATCCCATAACAAATTTGGAAAAGTGTTCTCTTTTAATATTCATAAATTGGAAAATAATGTTAATAGAATAAATCCAACTAAACAAGCACATTATAAAATGAACGTTCAATCATATTTTTAATATTGTTAATAATAAAAAGACCCATTTATAATTATTATCACTACATAATCAGTTCTTCTATTTTTTCATAGTTAAACATGGCAATGTCGAATGTTTCGACTGCATTCCTTTCACGGTTTCAGATAAACTTGCCAAAGTATACTCTCATCCCTTGGAAATCGAAAGAACTTTATTTTTCTTTCCGAATAAAATTTATTTGGACAGTCTCTATGTGAACAATACACTCCGCCATGATGTTTATTCAATTTATAAGAATAATAGTCTATAGCACTATATTTTTATAGTTAATATTCCCACAACGCACAATCGATTAGTCAAATAACACAATTAATATCGCCGATTGAACATCTTCAAACAATGAAGCAAACAAAAATGGCGTTATGAATTTTGAGCACAGATTACAAGTGATTTTGAGCATGTTTTGACGTTTTGATTAGGTTAGCCGTCACCGTTATTGTGAAAAAAAGTTTATATTTATGGTATGATTTTTATACATTATAATCTTTTTAATTGTATAATTCTTTTAATGTTAATAAAATTGATTTAAAACAAGTCATTATCGAATATTTGTATCTGCATAACTATCAGACTTAAAAAAAATGCTTATAAAATATTTGACTTATGATCGTAAATTGAAGGAAATATCATGCAAATTGACAACCCTGTTGAGAAATTTCGCGAAGCAGCCCGAACGGAGTCGACATAAGACGATGGGCATTTAAATGGGTATGTCCACCCATCTCTCTCTCTCTTTTTACTGTTCTCTGTCAAGCTTTCGTATCTGTTCTCTTTATAATCTGTGCTATAACACAGTAGAAAATAAGATAAACATATCCCGGTATAATCACTACTGATAGCATTTTCCATCGATCAGATGGCGCTAAATCTTGGTCATAGAACATTATTGCTCGCTTATGAACAAATACCATGAACTAGTCTTGTATTCAATGATGCTGAAATGGATTGCACTTATCGGTGGGAATTTAATCATAAGATTCACGGTCGAAGTAAGGATCACAGACGCTGCTTTACACATTTTATATTGTAAATTATTATAATAGGATTAATTTCTTCGTTTCGGTTTTCACACAACCATGATTACTCTATTAACTTGAAGAAAATCGACAGTTTCTTTTAACAGTTGTAGGCACTTGAAATAACTGCATCAGCAATCTACTCACTAGAAATCCTAGATTCTTGTATTACTTGTATTACTTGTAGCACAAACCATTATCTTCAGTGGCGGATCTATGGGAGGGGGCTACAGGTGCTTTAGCCCCTCCAAGCCTCCTCCCGTGTGACCAACTGAATATGGAATTAAGCTCTGAGCTTAAAATTTGGAGGCTAAAGTGGCAGGGTCAACAAGCAATTCCAAAAACTGCTCTGGATGCTCTAAAAGAATGTCATCATTTATTTTTTCCAAATTTGAAAACGTTGCTTCATATACAGGGTGTTTCAAAAAAAGGTAACACCGTCTCTAGGATAGGTAAAAAACAGAAAAATAATTGGGGTTGGCTTAGTGAAATTTTTTTCTAACG
>CAJUYH010000745.1:0-18094 GCA_910591685.1 Galerucella tenella
TTTTTTTTTTTAATTTGTGCAGCTATATCAAAGATAATCACAATTGTAAATATTATTTTTTGATTATTTTAATAATTGCACAATTATTAATTGTGTGTTTGTATTGGCAATTTGTATACAAGTGTTGAGTGATGACAATTTTTTATTTATGAATAGTTTAAGAAATCGTCGTGAGTGTGGAAAAAAAAATGAAAGGAAATGCTTCAAATTTTTTTTTTTTTTTTCCATAGATATATAAACAAATGGTTTAATTAATTGGTATGCAATTAACGAGATGGGCGCAGGTGAAAAGACAGCCAATATTATATAGCAGAAGGTCTGCCAAATATAATTATGGGATAATCGATAGAAATGAACAATTGGCCACGAGGGCTTTTGAGAATTTAAGCAGATATATATATATATATATATTTCTTTGTGCGATAGGGAATTCTCTTTTGATGAATTTCATCTTTTACTTTTCGTAAAACGTGTTATTCTGCTTGGAAGGGTTTTATCAATTAATTATGTATTTAATTTTTCCATTTGTTTTTACTTTTTTTCTATTTCGTTTCGTTTCAACTTTTTTTTTTTTTTCAAAGAATAAGGTAACAACGCGTATCACCTACTGATGTTCAATTTATATTTATTGTTTGAAACACTATCGGAATGACAATAAACCACCTGATGCATCATGTAATAGTTTACGTATATATTTATATATATATATATATATTTGTAGTAAGTAGAAAACTTTTGGTCAGCTTTTATAGTTCTCAAAAGATATAAAAACATCCCAGCAACAATAATTCAATTGAATATTTCAGTTCAATGCAATATACAATGATATATTGTTAATTGTATTATTTTATTCAATTAAATTGACAAATGAATAATTATTAAACTTTATATTTTATTTTGAATTTTAAAGTTGTATGGGATGAAAAATAAAGTGTTCAAGACCTAATGCCAATTTATTTTTCAACTTATTATTACTATTATTATTATTATTATTATTTTTTCTTTTTTTTTTATCTACGGTAAAATTGAGGGACTGGAAAGTTCCGAGCGGAACCAGCAGCGGCAGAAGCCATTTCTTTTAAATTACTTCTTGCAAGTATATAGATATATATTACCTGGTTCTCGCAACCCGATTTTCCCGTTAAATAATACATAATGACGCTTCATTGGCGATAAATTAGCAAGTTTGCTGGTTTCATGATTGGATCACGTTGGCTTTTGTGGCGATTATCGATTTCATCGTAAGTGCTTTTCCAATCGAGATTTACCTCCAAGTGCTCATAATCATTTCAACAGATCACAATATTTATGCTTGAATTTCATCGCATTATATGTAGATATTGTAAAAGATACTGTATCTCGATATTACAATTGTTCAATTATAATATTTGATAAATTAAAATAACAATAATAATTATAATTGCAATGATAAATAATATAAATAATAATTTAATTGACATTTTAATTCAATTAAATTGTATTATTTATCAATTATTGGATTTAAATGCAATGAAATAATTATCAATGTATAGAATAAATATATCGAAGTAGGAAAAAAAAGGTAATGAAATATCAACCTGTTCATATATATATATATAAATAGAAAATCACAGCGGCAATACTAGATAATGTGTCACGAATATTATTCCAATTTCAAAACTACCTTCATCGACATTATATCGCACAAACTATTGTTCCTTTGAATATCCATCCAAAAACAAAACACACATACACATACACATAACCATAATCATATCTTCGTACAGGGTGAAATGGTGATATTACAAGTTGAATTGAAAAGCTCTTCATCTGTTGTTATGGACAACAAAACAAAAAGCAACATCCATATATACAAATAGGCACATTCTATTATATACATATGTATATAAATTCACATGCTGTGATATATATATATATGGAGTGGCATGCATGCGAATCTTTTGCGCTCGTGTTCCGCTTGTATTTACAAGGCCATAAGTCCTTTTGCAGCCTCAGCCCTCCTGATTGGAGTAACTGCGCGTCGCGGTACATCGAGTATCGTTGAATACGACAATGCAACCGAGGGAAATCGATATAGCAGCAAGCGCAACATGTACATAGGTACAGTAAGGTATAGTACATGGTCATGAGAAGAAGAGTAGTATTGTGTGGCGGAGAAGGGGAGAGAGAGAGAGAGGGAGCGAGAGAAAATGAACAGTGCCAGAGGCGGCAGAACCGAATTGATGAGCTCATGGTCCACGATGTAAACGTAGTCATCATGACGTTCACTGGTACTGCACCAATGCTATCGGATATTTGATTGAACCAAGTATATGTATATGCAATGTGTGAATGTAGACGGTGAGAGTATGATAGAGAGAATGGTGGAATGAATGAGTGTGTGAGCGAGAGCGAGAGCGAGAATGTGTGGCCGGGAGTGCAGTGCTAATTCCCATTAGCAGACGTAGATACTTCATGCACAGTATACTGTTGCTTTGTGCTATACCCATTATTTCTCACTCGTTCTATTTTGCTCTATATCATGCTCTTTGTCAGTTGGATATTATTATGGTGATGATGATGATGATAATGATGATGATACGATGGTTGTACAGGTGATCATATAAGGAATATTTCATGTGTTGATTTGTGACATTGGAAAAATTAATAGTTGATGGAAGTTGATTGTAATTTCGTGGGATTGCTATAAATTAATTTTTCTTTTTTTTTGTATTTATATTATTCAGATTGTTCGAGAATATGTAATGATTGTGGGGTGGAAAATAATTCATTATGAATTGCAAAGTATTTTGTAAATAATTGACGAATAAAATAAATATTTTATTGCAATGAATAAATATTATTTCAGCGAATTGCCACTGTTGCAATTTATTTAAATATTTAATTAACCCATGGTATTGAACAAATATTATTTTCCTTACAAACTAATATATTTCATTAAATGGAATGAAATTGTTTTTTTTATTATTGGACTGGAAGATAATTTACATTTTATGTATACGAAAGATGACGTGCAAATTGGAGAAATGATGATTCTAGTATCTCTACATTCGCATATGCACACACACACATATATATACATACGCGTATATACCATTATACATATATATCTGCTGATGTATTTTGCATAGTGGTGTTTAACCGACGAGTAGGTAGTGCGGTACCATTTTGAAATGTTGGTAGGAATAGAGTAGTGGTGGGTCAACGGAGATTTACCACATACGGTGAAGAGAGACAGTGGTGGAAGAGGAAGATGGATATATAGATCATGATGAAGAGACATAAGAGAGAGAGAGAGAGAGAGATATTGAGAATGAGGTTAGAGAGGCGGAGCTTTCCTGCAACCACAGACCATGAGTGATATACCCTCAATATCCACACTTTAGCTCCAAGATCTTAGTAAATCTACTCCTTTATATACAAACCAGATGCAATACACCATACTGGAATGATGTGTACTTTTACAAATATTAGTTAATTGAGTATAAATGAATGTCAGAGTTAAAACCGCATGTGCTAGTTCAGAAGTGAGTCAAGTTCGTTCACGACTAAGTTCATGAACTCCTTGTGTGAGTGTTTTATCTGTTGAGATGGTGATGTTTTTTTAAGCGATTCGATTTTTGAGTAGGGATGGAATTTTTTACTTGTTGTAATTAATTTAGTTGCTATTGGATATATTATATTTATGTGTGCGTGTGTTTTATTTTATTCATTATGAACAATTGGGTGGGATATTGATTACTCACTTTGAATTAATATCACTGATAATTTAAGTCATGACAATTCAATGTGAAGTATTTGATGAACAAAAATTCCAATGAATAATTTTCGTTTCAATTTGAATAGTACAACAAACGATCAAATTTCACAATGAAATTTTTCAATCAATGATGAAGTGGTACTGGCGTTATTGGACTTTTTAATTCAGTGTCACATTTATCGCTTTCTCTCTCTGTTCTTTTTTCTTTTTTTTTTTTTTCTCGTTTTTGTTTTAATTTTTTAACAAACAATGGCAGTGCAACTTAACACCACTCATTGACAATACAAACAATTTCTTGTGAATTTCTACACGCACTCAATTTTCGAATTAATTTTTACACCATATATTTCATACAATCTACATATATATACATATATATGGAAAAAAAGTTTTAAAAGGTGAACATGAGTGTGACATATCTCAAAGTGAAAAAGAAATAAAAAAAAAAAATAAAGGCGTATACACATGAAAAAAAAAAAAATTTTTTTTTTGTTCCTCGGCCTCTTCTGGAGAGTCACGAGTCCGATTTTCCTGTTCTTTTCAATCCGCCAGCTGAACTTCTAGCGCACGTACACCGCTACCGTGTGCGGCGTAATACGTGAGCCATCGCCTAGAAAAGAAACAGAATATATATATATATATATATATAAAAATAAAACAGAAAAAAAAAAATGAAAAAGTGTGAGTGAGAGAGAAAGAGGCGCGTCTTCGAACTGTAAAAGTAACGGTACTAGAAACGGAAGTATAAGGTGGATGCGAGGGTGTATGACGAATATAGGTATATACGTAAGTAGAATGCGCGCAGTTGCGAGAAAGTTTCAACGCGGACGGCGTGATCTTGCAAATAGTCGTCGTAAATCAATAGCCGTGAGTTTCCAACGGCTGAGAAAATGCCAACGTGAGGGTGGAAATGAAGGGTACGGGGAGGGGGGGGGGGGGGGGGGCGGCCGAACGTGTAGAAGAGATGAAGAAGAAAGTGAGAAAGGTGGAGATGAAAAAAAAGGAAAGAAAGAAAAAAAGGAAGAAAAAAAAAAATATAAAAAAGAAACTACATGGAAAAGTAAGCGGGTGTATGAGAATACGTTAAACGCGCGCGACGTCGTGACACGGCCAATAGTATATATGTATATAGTAAGTAGTAACGGTTAGATAGTAAAGGTGGCGGCGAAGATGAATGTGGTAGTGATGGCGGTGGTGGATGTTGGTAACGAGAAATTGAAGGAGCCACGTCGTAAATGGATGTTCCCGATTACGAGAAAAATCGTATATAAATGGTGGTACGCGTTTGGTGCCAAATGGTACTACCTTTATATATATATATATATTAGTGTGTGGATATGTGTATGTGTGTGTGTGGGTAGGTATATACCTTTCGCCCACTTTCGTCCCCTTTGTGAGAATATTTCAACTATAGACGGCACGAGAGTTTTATCTTTTGAATGACACGCGCGTTGTGGACGTTGAAAACGATGCGCATTGGATATGGTATTGATATAGAAGTAGTAGTAGTATACGATGATAATACGTTGATATGGCAATGAATTTGTGTCGGGGAATGAAAATAATGGTGATAGTTGAGAAGGGCAGGCGCCGACTGGTTTAGTGACTCGACTTATTTTTAACGTAAAAAATATTACGAATTAAATTTAGATTATTTGGCCTGTCTGTACATATATATATAAGTGTATATGTGTGTTTGGAATAAATGACATGGCGAAAATTTTCCCGATACGTTTTTAATGATAATTCATGTTGATCGTTTGGGTATTATTGTTGAAAAAAAGATACAAAGCGAATTTTAATGTACAGCTATTGGACGCGATGAATTTTCCATTCTTTTGTAAAATAATTTTTACTGTTAACTGATAAAGTAAATGGAAAAAAAATATATATATATTCCAATATTGATATGTATATTTGTAATTTATCTATATACATTGTGTAAAGGTATACAATGAGAAGAGGGGGGAAGTTGGGGCGAGAAAGAGTGGGAAATATAAGTATAAAGTGGGACAGGCATTTTGATATTTATCAGATGTAATTTGAAATTATTTTTGTTTTATAATTTATTGAAATGTAAATTGGCATAAATGCATTTGGTGTCGGTGGCGTCGATGGTGATTGGACCATGCTACATATGTATATATAAATTATATATCGATGTAGACGAGACAACATATGTAGGGAGTCAAGTGGATACGCCAATGTGCAACGTCATTAGTATGAGCGCATGTATGTAAACACATGAACAAAACACTCATGATGATCACACCTGTCTATTGTTCTATATATATATATATATATATATGTAACGTGCCTGAACCGGTGCGGTTATTGGTTGGCATGAGGTTATATATATATATATACATACACACTCATGTATGGAGGTTTTTGGTGGATTTTCTGTCTCTGTCTATTGCCACGTATTTATCTCTCTTTCATCGTATATAGAATGGGGTGGGCGAGGCACAATTCGATTTCGATAATCAGGGATTACGGCCAGTGGAAACTCAAGTGAAGCAGGGATATTCGGTTGTCATGATGGTCGAACCCTCCGTTTTGCACCACCTCTCAGTCGTAAAAAGTTTCTCGCTCGCTCGCTCGCTCACTCACTCGACAATGATGGAACATAATCTCTCTTTCTCTTCACACGCTTCGCCATCAGTATGACGGATCAGCAACGGGAAATAACCTTTTTGCGCTTGAGGATTCAACTATACGATTTATACCATCTATACCGTGTTTATATAGATATATATATATATATATATTTTGCGGTGGATGAATATGTTGTATGTCAGCGTTCTCAGTTGTAGTATTGAACCTTCCCTTTATCATCAATGTATATATATATATATATATATTTAGCATTGGCTTCTGATCACGTCTCTGTACGGTGGCTCACTTGACAAACGGATGTGTGTCGTTGAATGGAATATATCCTGTAGATATCCATTTAATTTTCATTCAAAAAAGAAAAAAAAAGAGAGAAAAATGGAAAATTGTCTATTAAGCAAGTGGAGCTAATTTAATTGTATTTAAAAAATATTATTTTCCCATCATTTAAATGATTTACGATAAATGTCATTAAGCACAATAGACTAGCGATATTATTGTTGAATTGGCCAATTGCATTAGTAGTGACAGCTATAAAATATTTTTATGATGGTGAATTTTATGATGTGACGAGACGATTGATATCATGAATTGTATAAAAATGCAATGATATCGGTAGGTTTAATAGGAATTTAATTGGTCTCATGATTATGTGCAGTGAGGCATAATGTAAATTAAAGTGGTTATAGGACATGAGAGGTGGTGACGTAAGAGTGAAAGTGAGAGGAGTTGAATGCGAGTACAATGCTGCTCTACTGTTTAGTGCAGTGTGAAACGATTGTCAGTAGATAAACGCGGACAGGCAGACACAGTGGTTGTGGCCCCTGATGAAATTGCAAGAGAGGGCGTTAAAGTGGCGAAGAAGAGTTGCGATATATCCATCCACACAAACACATACTATATGTATAGATAAATAGATAGATATATAAAGCTCCATGGATAGGATAAAGTGAGTGAGATTGGTTTTAGGTGTGGGGGTGTAGGAGTGTTTGAGATTGTATGCTGTATGTTGACGCGCATGTACACGCATATATATACACACACACACACAAAGGATGTGAACGTGCGAGAGTGAGGTTAGGTGAGTTAGGATACTGTGAGACATACTGCGTAACTATAGTATAGTGTGTTTAGGTATAGGTGAAATTGTAGTTGCAGAGTGTCTCGTGGACTCTGCAAGCACGACAGGAAACACCATTTGTGTCCCACGAGGCTCAGGTCTATCACCATAACACCCAAATCTCCTGGCCCCCACTTTGTTGTTGCCAAATTTGCCATCATTTATCCGAGATTGTACCAATCTAGAGGTAATGATCTACAGTTTGTTTGTAATGTGAAGGAGAGCAACGAACTATTTGAATTTTTTTTTTTTTTTTTTTTTTTTTTTTCATGGTAATGGTTAATAGAGAGATATAAAATACGAAATATAAATCTGTACCACCAATTATATATATTAAATAAAGTATTGAAAAGAAAGCAGATGGCGGTTGAGTTTAATAGCATTTTCACTTTATGTTGTGAAGTTTTGAGAGTGAAAGAGGAAAAGATCGTGGTCGTGTGGGCCGCATAATAATAAAAAGAAAAGAATATAGGTAAAAATCAGTTGGGTATTGCGGCAGACAAATGCCCTGAGGAGAAGTTTGTTGGTGAGAAGAAGGCAAAGTAAAGGGGTTTGTGCACGGCTATATATATAAGGTGGGTATGGAATACTGTTGGATGGTTGAACGCGCATCAGTGTTGAATATTACTACGTGAATAGTAGAGAAGCTTCCAAGTGTTTGCTATAGTTGTACGAGTTGGATAAAAGGAAAAAGCTTGACTGCAGCAGGTCTTCATGGCCCGCGGCTTGGCAATTCTCTGCTATACCATTCTCTCGCTTCTCTCTTCACCTTTATAGTTCGTTTCCTTGACGGACTTACTGACACGTATTCAGTATAATAATACATGGATATTTTCAGGAGTATATATATATATATGATATATAGATGAAGAGTACATTTATAAGGCGATACTTTCGTGTTATGTACATATATAGTACGGTTATAATTTCGAATTAATTATAATATGTATATGAAAAGGTGTTGGAGCACGCTGGCACACGTCACACGTCGTGTAATGTGTCGGTATAGTTGCTTGAGTTTCACCATCAGTGAAGGAGGCAGCCAACATAAACCGGCTTCAATTAGTCGACACGCTATATAATATATCAACTTAGATATATACTCTTTTATAGTCTGGTTATATAAAAAATATGTGTATACATACAGTGCTGGGGTATTATTAATTAATTTTTTTTTTTTTTTTGTATTATTATATTGTATGTATAATTTATTTTAGTTATTACATGAGAAATCGTGGAATCGTGAGATATTAAATTAAAATGTACTGTACGTATTTATGATTTATTTTCGTTTAAGTTATATGTGATGCAATGCGCGATAATTGAATATGAATTTTTCCAGAGTGATTTGAGGAAATTGGTGTAGGGATTTTTTTTTTTCATTAATTTTGGCGGATTATTGTTCATAATGATTTTTTAATAATATTACGGAGGTGATGTGATTAAATTGAATTGAGTATTATCCTGTTGGATATTTATTTTAGATAATGAAAAATATTAAAAGGTTTAATTCACACTAATGGAAACTAAAATATGAAGGTATTCGATGGCGATGGTATTTTGTGTGTTAATTTACACAGTCTTTTTGGTACGAACGGTGGATTATTGTATAGGTGGATTGTGAATCAGGGCGAATGCATATACGAATGGGAAATACAGGAGGTGAAAAGAGAAAGACAACGGGGAGATAGTGCACCAGTGGATGTAGCAAGTCTAAATCAACTTGATTTAAATCGTTGAACCTATCTAACCACGTCTGCAAGTCCCAAATGCCATCACACCCACTATCATTTCCTCTGACTCGCTCTCATCCCCTTATTTTTTTCTATTTCTATTCACCGTATACGTATCGATATACCACCAATGGGAGTTGCAACCAAACGGAAATTCCCTTGGTTCGTGTTGGATCAAAAAGAAAAAATAAATAAATTTGGAAACAGGAGCAAACAAAATTTTTACAAAATAAAAATATATATTGGCGTCTTTTTCTTTTTTTTTTTTGTTTTTTTTTGTTTTTACTATAGGATTTGTCCGAGTCTTCTCAACGAGTGAATGTGAAATTTGTTGGACATTACTTTGCCCACTTTTATTCACTTCTGCTTGCAGATGAATAAAATAAAATGTAAATTGTGGACAAATAATTTCACGACATTGAAAAATTGCGGGGGAGAAAAAAAAATGAAAAAAAAAATCGGTGAAACATTGAATGATTGCTCCTCATTTTATTCCAACTATATATCAGAGTTGGCACCATTGTCTCATTAAATCTGCAAGATGTACTTCACGTCCACTTTTAAGTACCATCTTGTAATAATAAAAAGCGATGAAGACGAATAAGAGGTAAAAGAGAAAAAAAAAAGATGAAGTGCAATTAATTTTGGAAGCATTTGGAGTGAAAATAATGGGTCAAAGTTCATTAATCGATTTAAAATATATCACAGACGGGGGATAATTATTTCACATGGCCATATATATTTATTTTATAGGAGTATTTCGCATATTAAACATTAAAGTTTCATTCATTACACAGAGAGTTAATCATTAATTGTTTTTTTTTTATTTCATACTTAAAAGTAACAAAAGAATAGAAAAAAAATTATAATAAAAACACACAAAGTTTATTTTCTTTCGCTTTTATGGAAGCCCTTTGGAACTATATTGCATAACTAACATCCTCGCAATTTTTCCAATGGCACATGAATAACTACTGAGACAAAAAAAATACAAAGAAAGAACAAAAAAATGGAATAGCATAAAAAATGTCGTAAGAACTTTTTTCTTCAGTTGGCAAGTTGCTCCCACTCATGGGGAACATGATAGTTAGTGGTCTATTGTTTCTTATATACAGTTTAGACAAGAGACTTTTGATTCAAAAATTATTGGCTTGAAATTTCCCCAATGAAAGTTTTATTTGGTAAAAGTATATTATTTTTTTTTTTTTCCCCTTTTTAACTCTCTATCTCTTTTACTTTTTCTCGAACGCGACGACGATTAATCCCGTGAGTGCACCCACAATACTGTGGTGGCGCATTCGCTCCTTCTCGACCTCTCTCTGTCTCTTCTTCTCCCCTATCTGGCCAATCGGTACTTACCATAATTAATGGCATTAATCGAGCGCCAAGGGTCGTATATACTGTGGGTATAGGCACAAGGCTAGCACGATGATAACCCTTGCACTATTTCTTTCCGCCCACACTATACTACGCTACTACACTTCTTGACTTTCATTGTATGTTGCTTTATAATAGATAGACGTGATGTGATTTCCGTGTTTAAAAGCGAATATAAAATAGAAAAAGTGTACATTGCATTTGGTGCCAGTGTCAAATTATTATTTTCAACGTAAGGTAAATGAAAATTGCCATAGACTCCGTTTTTTTTTTTTTTTCATTATTTTGATAACTGACGATAAATTATATTTATTTATTCGTTTAATTTGAAAACGCACTATTTTTCTTCCTTTGTGATGATAAACACATTCACCTATATATTTATCGGATAATGATTGTAAATAATAAATTGGATGTGATATAACAAGAGTCAAATTGTTGAGTTTCGTATTACAATATAGATTGTGTATATATCTATATACAGTTGTGAACGGTATAATAATGGATCCAATTACCATTGTAAATTGATTATGTATACTTGTATAAAAGCAAATACGTTTTGAAGATGAATATTTATTTGTATGCCGGTAGAATTATATTTCACTGAGATTATTTGATATTACGTAAAAGTGAAGATGAAAATTGCAGAGTAACTAAAGTAGCATTTGGGAAATTTGTTATTTTAATTACATCTCAATTCTATTTATTTCACTCGAGACATATCAATTATCTCTCATAATTTATTTTATTTATATATGTATTCACATACACATATATAAATTTTTTACCTCATTTTCGTTCTCTCCTTTTTTTTTTTCCTTCTAAATTTATTTTTTTATTCCCCCCAATGATGTTTCTCGACACGCGGCATTCGATAATAAATTTATCGTGGAAATTTCCGCGTCATGACGTGATTGGAGCAGACCATGTAAGTGTGAAGAAAAAAAAAAAAAAAAAAAGAAGTATAATCGAGAATGAGGTGAATATATATCTATATACAGATATATAGATAAAATACAAGGGAATAAGAGGAAGGTGGAAGCTGTCGTGGATCGTGCGCGCGCCAGAGCAGAAAAGTTTGACGTGAAATTGATTGGGTAGTGGCGGTGGTGAAGGAGAAACTTCAACTTTAATACACGCAATCGCGCGCGCTTGCTGTTGCCGCATATCCACCAAGAAAAAAAAAAAAATACAATGCTATGAAAAAAAATAAACACGTATATATATATATATATATATTTATGTATCGAGAAGAAAAAATATTTTTATAGCTGCAAGTATTGTTGAATTTATTGTTTTATGGAATGTAATAAGAAATATGTATCATAAAATTTTATTGGGCATTGGATGGATGTATATCTGATGGTGATATAAAACAAAACATAAATATATATATATTGTGTGATGATTTGAATGGTACCATTAATCAAGTGGAGCTTTTTGTTAGTGAGTCAAAAGGTTGGGTAGCGAAGGGTGATCGAGGTCGCGCCATGGTAGCTATAGTTGTACTTTACGCTTCGTGACCACATTGTTTCATCGTACAGCTTTTAGCGCTAATGCCTGGTGTGGTCGTGAATTTACTTTGGAAAATACAAAAACAACGGCATGAGCGACATCTTAGCAGTATTGTCATTATATATATAGTGTGATAAAACAAAAATTATTATAGCTATTGAATTTATTTTGCTGTGAGCAAAATAATATTCATTAATTATTACAATATTTATGAATATTTTGAGAATATCGTTATTGGAAAATAAAATTATTAGGTGCTATTACTTTTACTGGAAATTTTGCAATTTATTCAACAACCTAATTGGGACAATTGTCCAACAATCAAACAATTATGGTTGGATAAATAAATAAAATAACTTTACGTTGTATTTGTGACATGACAGCTTTTACTGAAGTGAAATTATTTCAATTCCATAAATCAATGCAAATAGATATTGAATAAAAAAAAATTTTATATCATTGGGTGATTTAGCATCGAGTTGTAGGCATCAACGACGCACTTTAGGTGCATTAAACACTTCACTTTATGGTTTTGGTGGTGTTACAGGCAATAAATCATATTGACCACTTGAAATTTCAATATCTCTTCATAGGACAAAGAAATATCATCCTATGAATTATTCACCGATTTTTACTTACTATTAATTGGATATGATTAATTGGTGCTTGAGTACAGTGCATTTGAGAAAATGCATAAATGTTTTTATGTAATTTAGTAGTTATATATGATGTGATAACGAGGTAGAGGGTCGCTGACACTTGGGGTATATGGCGTTTGAATTGCTTCAATTGTTGGGTGCCACAGTGATGGAAATCAAATAAATTATTCCAATTATAATTTTTATTCGTTCACATTCAAGATTTTATGTCGGCTAATTCATGTGCATTTATCAACTGCAGTATTTCACCCCTTTTGTAAAATTAAAGAATATATTCAATAGCCAATTCCATATCATATAAATGTGTGTATACATATTGAAACATTGATATTCAATTGAGAAAATAAATTTTCGCGATATTGAAAGTATGTCGCTATTATATTTATATTCTTTTAACGAAATAACAACTGTGACATCAAAGGCATTGGTATATATAAATACTATAGGGCGTTAAAACAAAAGGAAAGAACAATTGAATGTATGAATGAATGGTTTTTGGGGACAAAAACCATCAGTGCATTTATATTATATAGACATAGAGACAGACGCATTTTTTTTTTTTATATAGAAAAGACAGAGTAAAAATGCAGAGTATAGTAGATATAACAATGGCGGTGTACAATAGGGCACACCAGGGATAACTGTATTATATATATTTTTGTAGTCGCGAATGTGGCACTCAAAGAAATTGGATGGTGGTCTGGTGACCTTTAGCTTACGATGTCATGTTGTATTTCACAATAAATTCATATATGCGTAGCAATGCTTGTGTTTCAATATATGATGAAAAATTAGTGGGCAGGTCCATTGCCATGGATAAATTTTTTATTATCTTTTTCTTTTTATTTTCCCATCATGATTTATAAATGAAATAATAAAATTAATTCATATTCAAGTTAACTAATTTTTGTTTTATCTTGCGGTCAACTCACTTCTTTTGCGCTTTACATTCGCAATTAATGGATGTTACGAGTAAGAGGCAAATCAGTGGTATAAAACGTGTTACACTGTATAGGTATAGAGGAGATGAAGAAGAAGTATCGCGCGAGTTCAGCAGGTTTACCATAGCCATTTTATACATGTATATGGAGAATAGCGGACTCGAGGTTGCTCGCAGAGTAGAGAGCTTACGAAGCGTAAAATTAGTTTCTACGTTCGAGAAAGGGGACGTGCACCAAAAGGGCCCAGGGTCTCGTTTCATTTTTGTTTTCCTACCTCTCTCTCTCTCTCTCTCTCTCTCTCTCTCTCACTCTCTCTCATTCTGTTTAGTTTTTTTTTTCTTTGCTATTCCACTGAGACACCACTTGGTCCAACGTTTTATATATGTATATATTGTTGCGGATTTATCAGTTTGTTGGTTTGACTAAATGAATAAATTATATTTTCACTCTGGACTTTAATGTTGAATTCAAAATAATTTTTTTTTTATTTCGGCTTCATTCCGGTCACTTTTCACAGAATATTATTGCATGAAAATTTAATTACATCTCAAATATATATTCTTGATTCAAGTTATACTGTATATAAATTATTTGATTATGTTTAATAATATTATTTAACGGTTGGTTGACTTGGTGAAATACTGCCTGTATATAATTAAATGATTAACGTATGCTATTTTGTACTGTTATATTTTATTTCTTTATTTTTTCTTTCTCAATTGTTTTTTCTTATCCGGAAGAAAAGTTGGATGAATTCAACGATAAATTGAGCAGTTTCATTGAAACCATTTTGTTCCTAACTAATAACGATGATTTTGATGTAGGCATTAAGGGAAACTGGTAATTAGTATGCGGTCAAATGAATATAAACTTCCTCTTTGCATTTTTGTTTTTCATTTATTTTTTTTCATCTTTTACGTCTCTTGACAATTTAATTCGTGAATGTCAGAAGACGATTAACATCAAACCATTGATGTGACGAGTCGCACTAATGATATTGCCGCAATATGCTTTTGATAAGTTTGATTATATAGGCATTAGCTCTGAACTCTACTGAGCATTCGCTTTTAAGCCATCACAAATTCGTATGACTTTTAGTTTTAAAAATATTCATATAAATATGATTCCAACTATTTATTTCGCTTCTTATTTGTTTTTTTATTTTTTGGATTAATATCGTTCGTTTTTTTTTTTTTATGGTGACGGTTCTCATCATAATAACACCATATACAATATATATATATATATGCGCACGTGCTGAGGTTTTATAAAAATCCCTCGCGAATAATGGTCGTATATGTAGTATATATATTTTTCAACTTGAACTTTTCTCTCGTCCTTTCGCAACTCATGTATATAAATATATATATATATATATATACACAGATCTGTTGACATATTTATATATATATTTTTTTATTCTTTACCTGCCTGAGTTATGTCGTTTTTTTACTATTTGTATTTATTTCCAATTATAAAAAATATTTTTGGTGAATTGTAAATAAATTTGAAATAAGCGCGAATATATATATATTTATATTTATATTTGTTTAGATAAAATATTAAGAGTATACATATACTTGTATTTATTTATACTTGTTAGAATACACTGTCGTGTTACGATGTCAGCACAATGTCCAGTATTTTTATGTCACCGACATTCTTGCTTTTATATTCGCCAGAATGTCTCCACGGGTCCACTCTACTACTCAAGCTTCCAATATAAACACAACTGTCCATGACATGGGCACGTTTTTGACCTAACTTAACACCTACTTTCCTCGCGCAATGTTTCAAATCTTTTACCTTTTCCTCTATTTTCTTCTTCTTCTTCTTCTTCTTCTTCTTCTTCGTTTTTTTTTTTTCTAATTTCACATTTTCTTCTGGAAAGAAAAGCGAAAAACAAATGAAAGAATAAAAAAAAAATGAACAGTGGAATAAAACACAAAAATTGTAAACAGAACAAGAAGAGAAAATAACGTGAGTGGAATTCCAAGCTCGTGGTTTTATTTTTTATTTCACATTATTCTACCATCCTCTATTCTTGTTTATATATTTTTTATTATTATAAAAATAATATAAATACATATATATAATTAACAAAGTGTATAAGAGATGTGATAAAATCAAAGAAAACAGTAATAAAATAATAATTGTAGGGACGAAGTAAAATATTTTATATGCAATGTATTTTTAAATGATTATTCACTAATTTTCGAACATTACAAAGTATTTCCATGATATCCGCTTGATTAGTTATATATATATAAATTTGTGTGTATAAGCTCGTAAATAAACTTGAAGCCCACAGGAGTGTTCTGTAGTCCCCTTTCGTGAGCGCCCGCCAACTCTTGCACCAACATCACCATAGAATACGGGAACGGTAGAGCGTTTTGTCAAGCATTATACTCACAGTGAACGTGAGATCGTTATTTCATTACGGTTAATTCGAGACTGAGGCTACCCACGGGAGAAGTGAAGCCCTACGTTCCCAACCCATGCACACATACATGTGATTTATATATATGTTTAGAACAATGCAACAGTGTTAGAGAGGATTGGCTGAACTTTATGCTCATCATTAGAACAATATCTCAAGTGAAGATTAATACAATTTTGTGCAACGATATTTATAATATTAAATATAAAGACCATTTGAACAGTTTCATTATTTATCACAATGGAATATTTAGTGTAATAATAAATTAATTTTGGTATATCCATTAATTGTAAATAAATTATCAAATCAAATCAATAAATTTGCATTGAGCAAAATTATATTCATTATTTATTCAATGGCTATTCATATATCATTGGAATAATAAGTATAAATAGCATTTTACTGACACTCAATAATTTTCAGTAATAATAATAACAATAATTGTTATTATTATCCGAGTATACAACGATAAATTATATGAAATAAATGTTACACATTTTTTTTCATTATTAAAACGTAGTATATTTGGAAAATACGTTTAATTATAACTATAACGTTACATTTTGATTATTGCATAAGCTCCTTCCACATCTTGACGTGATTTACTTTCTTACCTATATATATATATATATATATATATATATATAGGCAGTAAAGCCCTCTTGACCATTAAGCCAATGGCAATGGTCGACATCGCTCCACCATGTCGACGAAAGGAGCCAGGAAGTTATATACTATGTAGAGAGAGAATCGTACGGCAATGGCTATGCCACACCAGTTGTATAGCCTACGATGAAGCTCTTCTATGTCCTTATATCGTTATCGCTGTATGTACATATAAATATATATATATATATAGAGTATATATGAGATTGACCAAGTAAAGTGAGGGGATAGTATATAGAGTGGACGAGATCGAGCGCCCTAGCGATTCGTAACTGTGATATGGACACTGGCAAAATCATCCCAAGACATTTTCTATATTATATAGCCATGTGTGTGCGTCCGCGCGCCCTCGCTATCCAATGAAGGATTCGCAATGAATTGTATTATCACGCGCAAAAGACATATACGAAATAAGTGCCATAGACAGAGAGAGCAATGCAGGAATAAGGTGGACGCGCCAATAGTTGATACGAGGCCTTTGGCTTCAACATATCACCGTTGGTAGGATAGTGCGCGAGTGAAAATGGCCTTAGAGGATTTACGATTTGTGATAGGATCCGAATATATATATATATATATAGGACGACGATCGTTGGACTGTGTGCACTTTCCACCCTAAAAGATATTGCGGAATGGTATTTCTTCCTCCCCTGTCTTGTACCTATGCCCACAAAAACATTTCCTCTTCGTTTAGTTTTTATATATTTTTTCTTTCTTTCTTTCACTTCTTATCTTTTTTTTTTTTTTTCTATATTTTATTTTTTTATACTTGTCAGTACTCCCATCATATTTTGTTCGATATCTATTGCTTGTATTTTTATTTTTATTATGTTTATAAATATGACGGCGAAATCAACGTGTGCGAATAAATGTTAAATATTTAAATTGAGTCTGGTGTTTGGTGAATATATGAAAGATTTAATTTTTTTTCCATTCCATGACGTGTTATAAAGCTTTTATTTTCTTTGTTTTTTTTTTCGGTTTTTGTTATTATGAATAAAATGGTAGATCTGTTGTGTATAGTTGAGATTTTCTCGTTTATTTTTTCGTTTTTATTTTAAATTTTTTTATATCAGTGGATGAAAAATAAAATGGGTGTCTCCTTTTTTTTTTCTCTCTCCCTCTCTCTCTCTCTTTCTATACATATGGAGTTAAAAATTGGCGCTTCATATGAAATATGCTAGCCGCCATATGGCCAAAAGGAGTCAAATCTATATATATATATATATATATATATGTGTGTGACTAGGGGCTATGAGATACAGGT
>CAJUYH010000745.1:27946-58285 GCA_910591685.1 Galerucella tenella
ATTGGATACTATACGACAGAGAGCTCTTCAAGTTCTCTTGTTTCATCTCGACTTTCACCTCCTCCGAATCCATTTGCATCCACGATGCCATTACATTTTTCTCTCTCTCTCTATCTTTTCTCTTTGCGTTCCTTTATTCTTATGAATTTTTACATTTATTTTTACTATGACAAAAATATAATTATCTACTGTGACATTTCTACTTTTATTGGGTTTCCTTCTACATATATATATATATATATATATCATGCATAAAAATGCAATGAATTGATTTATTAAAATAAATAAAATCGATAAAATGTTAAATTGTTACATAGCCAAAATATTTATAATGTTGAATATCACAGTGAAAGATTGCAGTAATAAACAGTCGACATGGAAATTAATTTTTTTTTTATTGTGAAAAAATGTATAGCAATTTAATTGCCAATTGCTACATTGATATATTGCTGTATTGCAAGTTCATTTTCAATTATTCGCCTTATGAAATAGCTGTATATTAATTCATGAACAATTGCAATTATTTTTTTCATTGCTGTATACCAAGATTGTCTTAATTAATTATCGATTGGAAAAATTTTGGGTGAGAATTTAATTGAAAGCTTTGTCGATCGGGGGTTATGAACTCAAAGATATTGTACGATATATATATGTATGTCATAGTAATGCATAATATGGTAATAATGAAAGGCTGATTAATTAGGTCAGTTCACACTTGTCCAAGACTGGTCTGCGACACAGTAGATTGGTTTGATTCTCATGTAGGTATATTATGTGCGTCCAGACCATTTTGCACATGGGAATTGGCACAGCTACAGCAATCAGTATATATGTTACATACATGAAAATGCACAAGCTGGTCAAGCACGTTCCCAAAGTGCTCCCACGAGATTTACCAAATGTATAACAGCAAATTCACACTCATGCCAACGCTTTTGGATAAATCCAGATGAATGGTAGACATGGGCGTACACGTTTATCATAAATCCATATGTGGATGATTGATGTAATCGTGGGATTTATGTTTGGAAAATGTAATTGGGAAATATATGAATTAAATTTGTTACCTATTTCTCTCTGACGTTTTTTTTTCGTTTTTTTTTTTTTTTTTTTCATATCGGATTATTAAAAAAGGAAAAATAAATTTCATAGCTTTTTTCATTGAATAACTTTGGAATGGAATAAGTTGTTAATTGCTCAGTGATGAAAGATATAATAGATTGATAAATTATGAAATAATGAAATTTTAATTGGATAGTTTATAATTAATTTGGGATTTCAATTTCATTTTTCATCACGTTTTTGTTCTTTTCGTTTTTCGTTTTTTTTTTTTTTTTAATTTTTTTACTTTTGATTTTTATCAGTTTATGACGATGGTTTCGAATTGGTGGAGGGGGAATGATTGGAATGTGTTTGAATGTCATTAGATCATTCGTTTTGTCAAGTGGCAGTTCTCTAAGAGACCATTATCAATAGAATAATGCAAAAATAACTGAGAATAATGTCTGGTGAGATTGAATCTCAATCGATTATGCACTCAGAAATTGTCGAATGTTGAATGTCGTGGAAAGTAAGACATCGACCAAAGTAAAAAAAAAAAAAAAAAAAATGAAAAAGAAAAACGAGTGAATAAGAAACATTTCAATTCTGTATTCTTTTATCTACTCTTTTATTATTCATTTCTTTTTCGTTTTTTCCACTTTGTCGTGGAACGATTCGACACATTGTTATATATAACAACGGAACTTTTGAGTATTCCTCGACTACAATTGAGTGAGTTACATATATATATTATTGATATGTATATATAAATTGATTGAACACAATCGACATATCTTCAAGCACTATTTTCAATAATTTTACTGCATAAAACATGGAATACCCAATTAGTTGTTCACCGTCACAAAAGTGTCCGTAAAAATGACAGTAAATCTAATTTCACTTAGCAATCAATGCAAATGAATATATAATGCAATCATGTTCAATTTAGTAGTGATAAAAACACGCAATGCACACAAGGACACACATACACGCATACATATACATATAAATATATATGAATGTATGTCATTTAAACAAACAAATGTTTACATAATTGATCTCGAAAAATGATGGGGAAAAAAAAAAAAAAATTACCATGTCCGCCAGGCGTTCAATGACGCAGTTGTGCTTTTTTAAATATGCAAATTCATTGAATAGCACCCATCCACCAGTTCATCTACCGGTTCGTATACTTTTAGCCTTGAGCACATGTCGAGCATGGAAATATAACAATTGAACGCGTTACAAAAGCTCAATAACGAACAAAATGATATATTCTGTGGCACGAATATTGTACATCACCCTCTTAAAATCAAACAACGAAAAAATATACGCAATGAATATTTATGTATCAACTATATTATCGTTCAACTTGGCTCTGTATTATTTTTTATTCGGCGGTCAATGTTATTTTTTGGAAGATGTATGTGTTAGTGCAATAATAAATATCCATTGACTCATTCAAGATTAAATTCAAATATTTACCACTTTCGCCATTATAGTTGATATTCGTTCCGTCCTCACGGCGCCACATGACGTAAGGCTCCGGATATCCGGTTGCTTTGCATATTAACGTCACGTTTGAGGCTTCTCTCACAACCATGTCCGTACTCGTTTCCTTGGCAATTATTTTCGGTGGTACTGTAATAAAAATGAAGACGGGGAAAAATAATATAAAAGAATTATTTATTTCAACGAGTTATTATTCAATATTTTTATAAATTAAAATGATTAAAATTCACATTATTCTTACCTACTACTTGAAGATATCCTTGAAGACTTCGCATTGGATCAGTATTAACTTGACACATATACCAACCACGATCAATTTCTTGAACGCGTTTTATATGCAAATACCATGATCGATGATCATTGTATGATAATGAAATGCGCGGATTTTGTGTTATTACATTGTCGTGTATTGATAATATTGTTTGGGTATCAACACGTACCCATGCAACTTGATAACGTTTAAGATTGTCCACGACACATGCTAACAGCGCATCTCTACCTAAACTCACTGTCACATTTGATATTGGTTCAGCAAATATTGGCATTGAATCATCGCCAACTGAAACAAATAAACAGATAAATAAATAATAATGTATATATATATTTATTGTAATTTTTGTTTTCAACTTTTAATATTTTTGACGGGCATTATGAAGCTCTAATTAATTGATATAGAGTAGTAAAAAATTCAGAGTATTTGATAGGGGAAAAAAAAGTACGTACTATCATTGAGTATTAAAGCATTAATTTCGTTGTGTGAGTGTGTATTGGTGTATTTATATATTGTGTGATGGTTTGTATGAGAGACTCCCTAATGGCTATAAATCCTATTACGCCACCGGTACAAAGAGATTAACTTTGATCAGTGATGACACATAACGCATTTCATATTTCATAAAATCATAAACCATAAATCATATTTTATAACTTCATTGTGTAATGGACACAATTTTAGTTTTTACTAATTTTTATTTTGTTTTTTTTTCTTTTTTCTTTATTTTACTTTTCGCTATGTATGTATAAGTGAAATGTTTAATTACAAAGAGAATAAGTTTACTGGAGAATAGAATTAAAGAGTTGGTTTGCAAAGATGTCTCGAGTATAGTTTACCCTTATTTACTGTTGTCAAAGATCGATTTCAAACCGGAAACGTAATTAAAGAGTAGTGTCTTCTATCTGTAAAGACTGCACGAAACGTTTCGCTTATCTTTCTGTTTTTATTTCTCGTTTACGCTTCCTCCTCCATTCTCGCTCTTTACTTTGTTTTCTTTCTCACATCTTCTTATATATATATATATATATATATATCCAATTTTTTTTCTTTATCCACTTGAAAAATAGTAAAAAATGGTAAAAAGGAAAAGTTATATTTGCCTTATGTGTATGCTTCTTTTATTTCAAACTATTTCTTTCCGTATAATTATTGCATATTGCATAATATTTCTTGTTACAGATTTTGCAGGAAAAATCTTTGCAAAAAACGATATGAAATTATTGGCTTTTCTCGTTTTATTTTTTTCGTTTTTTCTTGAATCAAAATGAGAAAGTATAGAGGGAAATTTTTCTAATTTTATTTTTTGTTATAGATAGCGGTTGGTGGCGGTGTCGGTCTGATAATTTTACCACTGGAATTTATCATTTCCAGTGCCAAGCTAAGAAGCTATAGAGAGAGAGAGATCAATGACTCAATGAACGGTAAGAACGTATCTATCTCAAAAATACATATATAACATTGTCGGTTGATACATATATATATATATATATATATATGTACATATATAAATATGCGTGTGTGTGTGTGAACGTAAAGCTGAAAAGTTTTGCCAGAAAATTAACGGCGGAAAAATTACTGCCATTACGTTGGGTTAACGGGCGAGAATGGAGATTGTCAGAAGTGGATGGTGGTGAAAGTCGAAAATAAAAGGGGGAAAAAGAGGTAAAGCAAAAAACAAAATTGTTGAAAATGAATGATGATGAAAAATGCACAGGCGAAATAAAAACAAAAAAAAATTGAATTATACATAAATCATAAATTGAATTTCAATGAAAATAGATTTGAAAGAAAAAAAAATATATATATATATATTATAATGAAATTCATTTTATGAAACAGATGAAGAATTTAAATGATCAAAGTTTGTTAAAGCAAAAGAATTCTCTCATATATTATACATTTCCAGTTTTATTGCTGGATTATAATTTTTATTTTTTTTGTATTGTGTGTTATATTTTATTATGCGCTCAGTCAGACATAATTTGATGTGAGCGCGTTGTTTTTGACGTGTCTCATTAGTTGAACGTGACGAGGTAAAAATGAAAAGATGAAAACGAAAAAATAAAAAAAAACCGGCGTTGTGCCACATTTCATGTAGATTATTTTATTTTACGTTTCTCACTCACTCACTTTCTGTTTCTTCTGTCGCACTCAGTGTCTTTGTCTTGTTCTCATTCTCTCATTCATATTCATGTCGTTATTCAGGCACTTGCTCGTCTTAGTGGTAGTGTCGGTGGTGCTGGCCACGTTGTCGAATAACTTTGTGATTTTTTTGCGCTTATAAAACATATATATATGTATGTGTATGCATTCTTCTTGAAAAACGGAATGAAAGGCAAAAATAAAAAAAGCGCAAAGATCCGCCGTCAACAGCTTTATGAAAATATACATGTATAATGAAAATTTACTAAAAACAAAATTTCATATAATTCTGTTAGGAAATATATAGTTTTGTATTTTTTTTTTTTTTTTTTTTTTCATTCCTTAATTATTTATATACGTGTTTTCATTTTGTAAATATGATAATGATTATGTTTTTCACCCCACAAATTTCGTGACTCACGCCACGCTTTATTTTCATTACAATCAGAGAAGATAACAAAAAAAAAACGTAGAAAGAAATAATTCTAAGGAATAATAATGTTAAAGGGTGTATCATTAAATTTATTAAATTGAAGCTTTTGATCTGGCAGATTTTATGAATTATATTCTCATATTCAGATAATAATTTTCGGATAATAGTGTATACTTGTGAGACATCTCGAGAAATAAACGCAATAATATGAAGAATGCATATTAAATCTTCTTATATATTATTTGCAAAGTACTTGGTCTTACAAATTTTATTTTTTTTTTCCTCCTACTGGACCCTACTCCGCAGTACACAAAGATGTGAACTTTTATTCCAATTGTGAAGTGAGTGGAAAAAATCAATTTTCCTCCGACGGAAATAGATTGTGAGAATATCTACGAGCGTGTAAACGTTGAGAGGGTGGCTGTTTCCCGTTACAGCTGTTATGTGCATGAATATACCTGTACATTGGCAAATAATTCTTGCTCACGCGCGGGGTTTCATTCTCGCAGTGTACGAACGAATAAAGAGAACAAAAGCTCAACATGGATATACAAGTGAGAGAGAAAGAAGTGCCCTGGCAATGGATATAGCATATTGTACACGACCGCAAGTCCATGAAACAATCTGTTTTATGAATTCTCCAGTGGAGATGGCGCGGTTATTAGTGTGACATGAATTCCATTTTTATTACTATTATTATTCTACTCTTTATTTTATTTCACTCAGCCTTGGGGTTTTTTTTTTCTTTTTTTTTTCATTTCTCCCCTTTAACTCCAATAATTTTCATATACAATCATATTGATTTGTATTAATTTGCATTTGTTAAAATGCAACGTCCATATTTTTATTCATGTTTAATTATAACAGTGTAAATTCATTTATAATACAATTACATTTATTTGTTTTGTTAATTGTTTTTGTGGCGACACTTACAGTTTTTATAGTCGTCAGCGGTTGTGTCGAGCGGCTGCAAGTGATGATTCGATTTTTCTCGCGATATATCGAGATTCCTTGCACGCCGTCCTGAAAAAAAAAAAAGAAAAAAGTGGGAAAATAAAATCACAGTCAATGAATAAATTTAAAAAAGTGAACGCGTGATAATTACACATAGAAACATATTAAAAAATTTTTATTCGTTGTAGAATAATGTTGGTGTAAATTATTTATCATGGTGAACAGAAATGAAAGGGAAATAATTAAAAATTCATTTGTATTGGTAGAGTGTTGTGAAAAATTTCGAAACAAAATAATTGTGACAATGCGACCTGGGTTACGAGCCGCTGTAAAGAGCAATCAGGTTTGCGTGAAGCGTTTTCTGACTCGATTACGAAAAACCTCAGGGAATGCATCGCGATGCGGCATGTACTGCTAATACACGTATATTATATATACATTTTGCACTTGCAAGCTCATGGCGTGCGTATCGTAGACACGTGACCCGAGCGAACAAATAGCACCGACACCTGTCTCCACTGTCGTCTAAAATTTTTAATTTTCACCCGCGTCACTCTCGGAATTCCTAAAAAGTTTTCATTTTATATTTTACATTTCATCCACTTGATACGATTTTTATTGATAATTTACCATTGAATATTTCATTACACCATCAATAAATATATCATACTACTATAAACAATAATTAAATTCTAAGTATATTCAATAAAAAAAAAAAGAAGTATGAAATCTTTTATGATTGTCATCTTTTGAAAAAAAATTAATTTTGCGACAATATCACCTTTTCCTTCTACTTTTATATCATTTATTTCTTCTTTCTCCTTTTATATTTTTTTTTTTAACCTCATTTTATTTAACCCTTATTCTCTGGCATGCTTCATATTATCCATACAAAGAGCACACACCCACAACTCAGAGAATATCGTATCTATATATCTATACAATAGTGTGCGACCTTTGAAATATAGAGAGCATGAGAGTTGACGAGGTCGCTGAGGGCGACAGCACTGCGATTAATGGAAGAATCGCGAGTCAACTCGCAGTCAGTATTGTTATTGCGACTCAGGCAGTGACTTATTTTCTTGTACACACACACACACACACACACACACACACGTACATGCATATATATATTTATTCAAATATCTGCATATATAGAAAAGAAAAAAAATGTTTTGGAACTAGTCAGTGAGAAAGGAATATATATAAAATAAAGTTGAACAAAGAGATGAGAAAAAAAATTTTTCGTGCTCACCAACAATTGAGCCAGCGACATTTTCTGAAGGATCATAAAGCACCAAGCGACTTTTATATATGTTTATAATATATACGTATATATTATGTGTACACATATAAATATCGATTTATCTTTTCTTCGATGACAGTGACAACGATGTTTGTCGTGTGTTATATACTGTAGATATAGTATATTGAAGATGTTCGCGATTCATTTATCACGAGAATGTCGATATACGGTAGGTGAAGCAATTCGAGTAGGGTGTTTTTCCGTCCCGGAGATGAAGGTGAATAAAAAAATATATATATATGTATCCGGATATACATATACTGGTGTACAATCGTATGCTTTGTTCATTTATTTATTTATTTGTTAAATTTTTATTATATATAAATGAATTAAAATAAAATTGGCAAAATTTTGTGCGGCGCTTCGGAATTGTTGGTTGAGTGTCAGTTAAAATGGCATTCTGATGATATTTACATTCACCAAGTTCATGACAAAAGCATATAACTGCACAAGAATATTCTTGGGAACTGGTGTATGCACATGAATATTTATTTATATACATTGTATACTGTAACCGCGATGTAATATATATATATATATATATATGTGGTTTTTAAGAAGCAAAGTATTGCACAGTGTGCTCGCGCACACCAACCTACGTCTAATATGGGTTTATACACCCCAAGGGGTATTTTGACGAAGTTGAGTTCGTTCCAGCTGGCAAATCTTCCACCTTTATTCTCTTCTCTATTTCCCTCTACTCTCTACTCTCAGTCAACCGCATTTTATTTCGAAACTCCCCACACATTTGCTTTTGACTCGTGTCTCTTTTTTCTCTTTGATAAAAATAATATGAAATAAAAAGAAATAGCACATTTTAATTGATTCAAGTGCAAATGACAAAACCAGAAAAAAAATATTCACGTTAATGGTATGGAATTGTGGAGTATACATTTTGAAATGTAATTTAAAATTAATTATGTATTCATACATTCAATTTATCATATGTATTTGGTGAAGAATTGCAGTAGATAGAATTGGAAAAAATGGTATTATTGGTAATGGAGTGTGCTAAGAATTACTAACTTGAAAAGAAAGAAGTGAAATCGCTCGGGTGAATATAATAAAAAAAAAAAAACAAAGAAATAGCAATAATAATTTTAATGTGAAACGAAAGTAGCCTGTAAAATCCTGGGCTCGACGTTCTCTATTCATTTGCCACTGGTGCTGTTCAGCCAATGCCGAGGATAGTGCACGAGAAATGGTGCAAAGTGAAGGAGAATAGACAGAAAAATTTATAACAATAATAAAAAAATGACAGAAAAACGATGGGGAAGACGAGAGAAATTGTAATGTATGTAGCGAAGGTATACAGTATATCGAGTTTAATTAATAACTTTATGTTGAGCCCAGCTACGAGTGTGTTGTATATGTTGACAAGATGAAATAAACTTAGAGCGGTATATAAAGAGAGATTGAGAAAAGTATATGTAGGGGACTCGGCAAAAGGATGCAAGAAAAAAAAAATAGAAAAAAAATGAAAAACTACAAGTCCATCGTGAGTCAAGGGAATGAAAGAAACTTATAAGGGGACAAATTTAATTTAAATTTCAACTGAATTCACTTTTCTGGTCTTTACATGTCTTAAAATAATGAGAGATGAAGGAAAAAGCAGTTTGCCACAAGGTATAAATTATATTGAGTGCATATTTTTCATGTTATTCGCCGCAACAGCAGATAGATCAACAGAGAAAAGATAATAAAAATATGTAAACACTTTGATATTATTTTATTTATCCTTACGAATAATCGTAAAAGTTGTAGGGATAATTGACATTTTTATATCGTGAATATTTTAATAAAGTTTGAATGGGATAAATAGACATGAAATATTGCGGAAAAACAGGATAATGCAGTGCTAGAATGTCAGAGCAGTTACGTTACAACTTGTATTTTAATGAAGAGGCAAAACAGATGAAAAGTAGGAGAAATTAATAGTCAGCTTGAACTAACTCTGTTCTATCTGTGCTGGTGGAAATTGACAATTAGCCTAAAAATTACTACCCGCGCAGACGCCGCGAGTGTAATAAAGAAAAATAATGCAGCACTTTTGCCAGAGCTTTACTCGGTTCGCCTTTTTCTATTTTTTTATTTTCATCGGAAAAAACCCGAGGCGCATCGTTGCTGCTTTAAACTCTATATCCTGCATTACATTTTCAGCAGTATTTCTCCACCAAACTAAATAAAATAACGTAGAATTTAGACGCATATATGCAATAATGTTAGAGCTGTATACATATAAGAAAGAAATATAATTTTGCGAGTTTGAACAAGTAAAAAGTTGACTAAATCCAACAATCGTTATTATCCATTTTTATCTCTTGTATATCAACTTTTCACTCGTCATTCAATTCATTCAATTTATTTTCACTTTGTTGGTAAATTAATTAACACTTGATGACTTTCCAATTTTTCAAAATAAAACTTGCAATTTAATTGAAATGCATGCTTGATAAATGAATCGCATGGAAAGTAAGACAAAAGACTTTTCTTCGTTTAAAACTTTACAGATTATCTTACAATTTTTTTTTTTCTTCCTATTTCCATATTTCTTCGCTCTTTTTCTTTTCTTTTTTTTTTTTAGCATTTCGCTTAACCAGGACTTAAAATTTATGATTCTACTACTCACTTCTCTACTACGGATTCATTGTGGATTTTGGGGCGCGCGCAACACCTGCGCGAATTACGTCACACGAGAAAATGTCTTGTCGAAAGAAAACCTCTCGCGCCAAGAAATCGCTGAAGAAATCCTATCCAATCAGACTTTTGTCATTACTTTCTTACGTTTTTTCCTCTCAGACCCGATTCATTTTTTTTTTCTTTCTTCATCTGTATTTTTTTTACCTTCCACATTTTTACTTGAATCTCAAATTTATTCATTCACCTATACGTGAATTTTCTTTCTTACTTTTCATCATGCTTTTCATATTTCCATAAAGTAAAGAATAAATATAAAATATTATTTTAATTAAATTAGGGTGATATTATGAAAATTGTTTTATAATCGCAATTATTACATTTGAACTCGCATTAATTCATTATTATATTATTAGAATTTTTCTATATTTTTACGATATAAATTGCATTGTATTGAGCATAGCAATGAAATTTGTTGGCGGTCATTTGGTGTAAATAAATTGTACACTATCACGTGGAGCAATCGAATGAAATGGTCGATTCGTATAATGATAGAAGATTACAAAAACAAAGAGAAAAAAAAAACAAAGTACAATTGTTTTATATAAAAAATTTGAAACAAAAATTGGGTGATAGGATTTTTCTCAATCGTGCATGTGAAATATAACGTTTCATGTCTATTATTCTACATTCCAATCTGTGCGCGTGGGTAACGATTCAATTGTAACCAGCTCCCACAAGGCCATCTGCAATATTCGTAGAGCCAGAATCGGACTCATGGGAATGCGCTCAAATGTCTGTGCAGTATACGAGATATATTTATAGTTATATATACAATCGTATGTGCATAGGGGATAGTACAATTTACATTTATATTGTCATGGCGAATTCGATGTTGAAGAGTAGCTTTCACTCGATAAAGTAATAATATATACGTAGTTATTTCTATATATCCTTTACACTAAATTAAAATTCCAAGTTCTATAGATGTTTTTTAATATATCAGTTTTATACGTTTATATCAAAATTATTATTGAATCATTTGCGACATTTATACATTCAATATTCATTAGCTGACTGATAAAATTGGCAAATGAATATATTTTATTGAAACCACATTTTACTTGGTTTGCTTTCAGGTTAAAAATAATTATAATTCATAGGGAAACCCGAAGATACTTCTTTTTTTTTTTTATTTCTTTATCGGGTTGTGCTCATTTGGAGAAGAACGGAGACTCGTTACCGTCAGATAAATTTCGAGAAAACACGAGAATAGAAGATAGATAGATAGATAGAGAAATATAGTGCTTGTCATGTAACGAGTCGTCAAGGTGGGTTTCTTGAGTACATAACCAAATTCCACTCACGTACTACCGAGTTGGTCCTTCGGGCAGTGCCCTCTCGTCACTACGATATCCCGCAATTTATCCAGAATGACGTCCCCATTAAGATGGGATTCGAAGTCTATCCTCTCAGAGAATTTTCGAACATGATAGGTCTGTGCTTGTCTTCATCGTCCATCTTGTCCTCCAATTCTCAGGTCATTGTCTCTCTCACATTTTCTCTTCCACTTTTGTCTAAGTTTTCATGGTCTCTTCACTAAACTCTTGCTCTTTTACACTCCAGAACACTTTTCTGCTCTTTCTCTTTGCTATCCTATCTCTCTCTCTCTCTCTCTATTATATATCTATATACATTTCCTTCTATCGTGCTACCTAAACTTACGACTTTTCAACTTTTTAAACGTTTTTCTATTGAAAATGTCACGGCCAATTACCCATTGCACCGATTCCAATTTATTATAACGAAAGAATAGATAAGTCTTATACTTATTGTCGAATTTTTGTCTTTTTTTTTTATATTGAATCATTTCATGGAGTTATTGAATAAATTGTGATAATATATTTGTGAATGTGATTTGAAAATTAATTCGCAGTTGAAGATGATAATTGATTTTACTTAGTTATTGTCGTGGAAGGCACTATTATGGTCTTACCATAGAAGCGCATATATGAAGAGGTGACAGGCGAGAATGTGTATGTCGGCACAATCAAAATGGAAGCCTTGAAACTTTCGTTGAGAACACATTAAGAGGGGCTTCACTTCTCTATCTCTACGTATATATTGGAATAATGCTTCATTAATGTCGTTAGCTTTACATTATAGTTTCACCTTAACACTCCACGTATTCAACAGTATAACTCGTTATAATTGATAAAACTTCGTAGATGTATAAATATTAAATCTGCTATATTGTCAATTTTATAATACTACTTATTCACATTAACATATTTACATTTGTTTCCATTTGTGTTTTCTGCAGTTTCTCTGACAATACAATATTAAAAAATTTATTTATTATACTCGCCGTAAAGAGAGAAAAAAAAAAAAAGAAAGTTTCATCATTGTTATCGGGAAAAAATAGTCGCGGAGAGTGAAATGAGCAGCCAAATGAATAATGGAGTAATGGGGATAAAAAGAGTGAAAATGACGATGAGAAACTTTCCAGAAATGCAGAGAAAAAAAAAAAGTTGTTAAGTATTGCACTATTGTTCGGCGGGAAGTACTGGATCCGATCATGCAAAACTAGTTATATACTGGATGGATCATTTAACCATTGTTCAATTTTAAGTTTTGATAATTGCATTCATACTTGGAGACATGATTATCATGACAACTTGTACATTATGGAGTGCTTGTGTTACCTTATCTGCATGTGAAAATGAGAAACTTTGTGAAAGAAAATTGAAGAGTAGCGATGTGAACATGGAAAAACTATTAAATGCTTAGTCAATACGTGTAGAAGTAATATGTTAAAATGTATAGAAGTAGTAGAATGGAGTGTATATAATATATCTATATATTGAGTAGAATCCTGATTGACGAGGTCGCGTCTCTCATGCAGTACTGGTCGAGAGGCCTTGTGACAAAGAGAACGAGTGGTACCGACCAAACCCGGCCACGTTTCAGAGTGTGTGGGAGTCGCTCACCCGGAAAACGCGACACTGCCGGAAGATTGCACTATCGTGCACCCACTTGTTCTCATCCGTTCTTTCGTGAAACCCCAACACTTATTCACCCGCCGCATATATATAATAAAAATAGAGTTTTATTTAGTTTTATTGTTTCTCTTTCATATCGATTCAACCATTTTTCTATATATGAGACTGTATATCAACGGTATATCCGGTAGAAATTTGATATTTTAGAAGAATCCAACGCGTTTGCTCGAAATTCACGATAAATTTCAAAAAAATAACAACGAAAAATATTATATTTTTCGAAAATTATCGCAAACAACACCATTATTTTGGGAATTATGCAGAATAATTGGATTGCTTTTCTCACTATACAGTTTGAACAATACAAGTTATCGTTCTATTATTCTTCTCGATGTATATTCGGATAAGTGAGTGGCTAAAACAGCAAAAAGATACCAACATATTTTCATACGCGCGTGAAATATTCTGCGAAGCAAACGCGAGATTATGTTGCTCGAAGCTATTCACAGTGAGACTGGATGGAACGAAGTTTCTAGTAGTGTTGAAACCGCGAATGTTCGTATATACGAACGAGTACATACGAAATGTTGGTATGGCCTGAAGCTTCGTGAAGACGAGAGACCAGTAGGTACTATCGTAGCGATGCGAAACTAGTGGCAACGACGCGCCACCAGCAGTTCTCTACGTAAAGTTTCTCGATCACAGTGACGATCTCACTCGCCATTTCAGAGCAATTGACTCTCGCATTCCCTTCGTCTTCATACCTATATATATATATAAATATATATGTAACATCGGTGCCACACTATCTCACTCTTATGTTTCTACCAGTTCCACCCTTACTTACACTCTTAGTCGCCAAACGCTAGTTCGCCACAAATCAATGGTGTCCAAAGTTTAACCTTGCTCACGGCACGTTACGCGCTACCGTGTAATTAACCCTTAACCCCGTGCACCTCGTCAATTTTCCAGTGGCTCAAAGCATCAATACCTATGTCTATATATCTAAAACGTGAGCCAATACACCATCTACCAAGGCCATTAACCTCCCATCTGCTACACATATATATATATATATATATGTGTGTGTGTGTATACCGCCATTGGCTCAATTTTGAAATCATGACAAATCGCAAGCGCAGTGTATACTCTTTAGAAATGTCCTCAATTCTATATGTACAGAAGGAACATGTGCAGAGTTACATACATTGATTGTATAGCTCTATATACAAGGAAAATACTTGTTCATTCAAGAAAATCCATTAAACCGCAACCCATATTATCTATTCGTATATATATATATATATATATATGTTTATAGTTGAATCTTCAATTCCATGAGTATGAAACTGTACGCCCGAGGTAGCAATCTAATGTTCCACTATGTTTCAATGTAATCCGCGTACACAGGAAACACACCTATCGAATGAAAATGACCCAAATACGCCATATATTGTATCCTTGGAGCCACAATGTCGTTTATATATATATGTAGACAGCATTGCGGTGAAAGTAAATTGATTGAACTTAAACAAGATAAAAAGTATAAGAGTGATCCAAAAATATTCGAGTAATTTAGTGATACTTTCGAGCTTTCACTATTGAGCTAGAGCGGCTCTATTTTTATATAGTGCAAGTGGTTGGTGTTGGTGTTAGGTCCGGCTTAGTTTTATCACAGACACATTATCCAGCGACGAGTGCTACCCCTCTATGGTGAAACACAGCCATTCCCACTTGCCATTTATCACTCCACCGTCACGCCTACAATCTCATCCTAAAAATGCCCTCATTGCCTTATTATACTATATTGCTTATGTCCAGCCTCTCTATCTCCATTTTTTAAATCCATTAGTGTATGTGTGTGTGTGTGTGTGTGTGTTTTGTGGCCGTATTCGCCAATTTAAAAAAAAAACTATCGTGATTGATCAAAATTTTATTGACCAATTGCAAAAAGTACTCTCGAACTTTACAATATATATTTCGAAATATGATATTTATCGATTTCATTATAGTTCTGCCCTGTTTATCGTTGGGATTTTACGTATAATGCCAATACAAATCTCAGTTTGTATACCACTCACACGTATGAGCCATTTTGTTTCTACCATTGAGTTCCTTCCCCGAGTAATGCTACTCAATTTTCATACTGGCTCAATTCCACTTTTCCATACATTAAAATCAGATTGACCAACAATTTTATTTATTCAAAGTAAGTAAAGTTTACTGCTGCACGTATAGACACGTTATTGAACGTAAGTGGGACATTTTTCGATACATATAAGTGTATCGTGTTGGATCGTACAATTGAGAATGAGCAAGAGGGAACAAGATATTGGGTGTATGACTGTAGAGGAGGTCGATGTCGGCTTATCGCCCGTGAAACTTCTATCGAACGTGCCTTGTACTCGCGCTCAATTTTCACTGGTCTCCACGAGACTTCCACTCTCAACTTACTTCATGTACCCTGGCGCCTATCTTGTGCCTTTTATTATTTTTTTTTTATTTTTTTCCCACTTATACAAATCTTCTTTCTCTCTTTTATCCTGGTGTTTCGCTATATAGCGAAACACCACAATCCTCTTTCGTCGCTGTTGTCCAATAGTCTCTATATTTTCTCTTTTAGCAGGAGGTTTTTTCGTTTCACGTTCAAGCTGGTGGCCGGCCCAGTTGCCCGCTCTTTCCAAAAATGATTTAGGAAGATAAATCCCGGCCAACCAACCAATTTACCAAGTACATACTTATCATTCTTTTTACGTTCTTTTACTTTTCCTTTGCTTTGTTTCCTTCGTTTTTCCTTCACATATTTTTCCACAAGCATGAGCGTGCTCGTGAGTTAATTGGTTAACCTTTCTTCACACCAATGTATTTCATGTATAGCAGTGGTCGCGTACGACAACCATATTACATACACTATTCTCTCTGTTTTATTCTTTTTCTCTGTGTTTGCTTCCACTGCACTCGTAAAGATAAAGAATTATCGCGATGCGTCATCCGTACTCGTTGCGGATATCCAGCTTACGAATCTCAGCGACTTTTTTTCAGTAACTGCCACGAATACCATTCTATTTCACTTTTTCTTTTTCTTTTATTTTCTCCGCGTGCTACAGAATAACTTGGCAATGTTTCACCGTTATTATTTTTTCTATTCAGTTTTGCTTCTTCATACGACAATTACGTGACAAATTAATCATCATGAATTTTCATTTAATATATTGAATATAATAGGTTATAAATTTGTGGTTCGCTAGTACGTTATAAATGTAGGCAATGTGGAATATATAGAAAATGTCACAACATGCAATAATTTATATTTAGATTTGGTGAAATTCATGATTATCGAACGACCGAGAAAAATATTGAGAGAGATAGTTATGGTTGCGAGGGAGTTGGTTGGCTCAGCGCATTGCAGTAAGCAACTAAAGTAAAATTGTTTTGGTGAATAAAAATTCCTCGTTTCCACTCTCAAGTACAAATACATATATGAAAAGTGAACCGTACATATACTAACATACGAAAACATTAAAATACATGTTTGTAGAGGGTGAAAAAAAAAAGGCGAGGTTCGTATTACCTCTGTCTGGGTTAAACCATAACGCCGCTTGGCTCCGTTAGCATTGCCAACATAACGTAATGAAAATGTGCTGAGGAAAATCGCGAGCGCTTGTCCTAAATAAAAAAAAAAAAATTTTTCCCCAAAGTTTCCTCATTTAGAAATATACATTTTAAAAGTTCAGAATATATACATTTTTTTTTTTTTTCCATCGGTTCCTGTCTTTTATAAATATCTTTGAGTGTGATTTTTAATAAAGTAATATTTAATAAATTATCACTTGAATGTAAAAATTCAATATAGAAAATGGATGTAATAAATTTATAAAAAATAATGGTAAGCCAAGTGGAATTTCATGATAACATTGATAATTAAATATTGAATATCCTATCTAATGATAGTATCAATAATATTAAATTATTCAGTTCTCTCTATATATATACATATATATATAAAGTTTCCTATACGACATATATATTTGTGATCACGATGTTATTGACAATCGAACCTATATCATGCTGATGCCCACGCTTGGTTGAATTCGCTTCTAGTTAATTGATGTACTCAATAATGTATATCCCATGGGTAATGCGCATTTACATATGCATAAATAATATAAATACAAGTGTATATAGATATGTGTGTAATTGTATATACATTTAAATATATGAAATATACCAAAGTGAATAGAACAAATTGATACAAAATGAACTACACTGATTGTTGAACCTAAATATATGATTTATCAAATCAGTATATAACAATGTTTATTCATAATCGGTAAATGGCAATGCATAAAAATAAATTATATTGGAACTGGGGAAACGTAATAAATAACTGCTACAGTAATATTCGTGTGTATATATAATGATATGTAAATAAAATAAAAAATGTTTTTGCTGTGAAAACATTGCGTCAATAATATGTCGATAATGGGTTTTATTTATTTCTGTTTACTCATTCATTATTGGTAATATTTTTTCTTATAGACTGTAGAGTACAAATTATACTTGGCGCGTGTTATTACCGCGCCTGTGGATTTCCACACAATTTATGTATGCAGCCACTTTTACATTATTACCTGTTCAAGTAAAATCCAATAAATAGAATATCATTGGACAGATAATTTTGTTCCCTTCAAAGTGATGTATCATTTTACCCTCACTTTCAACCCACACCAAAGGATTGTAGATGCAGGTTGAAAAATGTGCTTAAAATGTGGCCATATCCGAGCATTTTTGCTTTAAATTTTACGAAATGAGGACAAGGCACGTGAATAATTTCCATCACACCACTATGTATATATATTTATATTTATATAATGTAAGCTATGTGAATAGACATAAATACAAATATATTTGTTGCGTTAACAATTGTGATTGCTGTTGAAATGTCCTACTTCAGAAATTTCCACAGCTAACAAATATGTTTATTCATACGGTTATTTATTAGTACGAACAATTAACATTAATTAACGCAATCTGGCAAGCGGTTTAATATACATATATGTAGTGTTTATACATATGTATATATTTGTATGCAATATATGCGCGAAACAAGAGCTATATTTCAGTGGTGAGCTTTGTGTCCTTCTATTATACATACACACGTGCGGTCTCGTTCCTCTCTTTCATTCCTCCTTTCTCTTTCTATTCAAGTAGACCGGGTCAAACTTTGGTCGGGCACAACACACCATTATTTTACTCAACATGATCCAAATGTCATTTATAATTCTCCAACAGGCAAAAAAAAAACAAAAAACAAATAATAATAATAATGTTAATGTATAAATTCAGTTGGGATGAAATAATATGAATAATAAAAATGAAATTTACGAATGTCTATGATAGTGAATGTTGATTGGAAAAGAAATAAAGGATAGGAAAAAATGAAAATGTTATGATAAAAAACCGAAAGAAAAATGTTATTACTGTTATTATTATTCTTCTTCTCTATTTGATAAAATATTTTACGTGATATTATACATAGAAATTGGCGCGAGTTCAATATCAATTCTCATAATGTATTCGAAAGTATATACTATGGGAAGATAACAGAGAAAGATCATGAAAGGAATAAGGAGATAGTGTGTTGGTGTGCGCGTGATATTGGTGTTGGTGATGGTTTTCTAACGTTTTCTAAATCTCAAGCGTGTGCTTCAAATAGCGAGTACACGCGTCCGCACGTATATATATATATATATATATGTGTGGGTGTGAGCGTGTACATGTGCTCGTGAAAAAGCTCCGTCACAACGACTTCAATCCGCACTCGTCGCTGAATACTGAATTGCTGAAATGCTATTCACCATATACACTATGAACATTAGCATAAATTCGATGGTAGTATCCGACGCGCCATTATGAAGACCGAAAGAGAGAAAAAAAAGAAAAAGAAGGAAAGAATTTAGGCAAGTAGTAGACGTGCTCCGGTATATCTTTCATCATGTTAGTACACAGTATATATCATTAAAAAAAAATTTCTCTTTATGAATTCTAAATGATAAAAAAAATATAAATATAAATATATCTTTTTGTAAATGTACTTAAACATTTTAAACAATTAAAATATACTTTGTAACGAGATGAAAAGTAAATATGAATAATAAAGCAGCCGCATGACATCGTTACCCATTTTTATAACTCCATTTCGTAGTACGACAAATTTGAGTACTTTATTTTCTCTCACTCTAAATCGTTTCCTTTCTATATCATAAATCTACAAAGGGCAAAAGGAAATGACTGCTATACAGAAACGTCGAAGGCTACATCACGATAATTCGACAGTCGACGGTATAGAATCATTAAGTATATATAAATGTGTGTGTGTGTGTGAGTGAGTGATTGTATATATCTGTAATAATGGTGGTAACAAAGACAATAGAGTAAAAGCTAAAAGACAAAGTGAGAGAAATTGAAGAAATGAAAATGCAAGGGAATGAAGAGGAGCTAAAGGAGTTGGCGTTCGTTAGTTGAGCCTTTTGCCAGTGATTAATTATCTCGGATTTCTCAAACCGCTTGGCCATTAACTCTCTTTGATCAACTGCTACCATCCATCCTACAGTCACATTATTCAACGTGAAACAAAATGGATATGAATTCATTTTTCGTAAATAATATATTGTCTAGTGTCTAGTAGCAGATGATTTATAAAATACTTTGGTATTTAGTAAAAACATCAGGTATTTTAATGTAAATTGAATACATTAGTGATAATATATTCAATGTCAATTTAGTATAATAATCAACTTTATTGATCAAAGACGAGGGTGGATTATTAAGAGTGGAGAATTTATATGTTTAATGAATCATTGGAATTGTATTGTAAGCCATACGTATACGTGTACTTAGTAAATGGCCAGGTGGTTGGAGATAGGTTGGAAAATTAGTTAATCGTTAATACGAAAAAGCCAATTGGCGAATATTCTCAGCTATTAAAAGATTAAAGCAATGAAATAATTTGCGAATTGCATTGGCGCTAACGATCCACCTATTCACAATCTCACAATTTATATTTCTTTTAAGGATTTTATTTGTATACGCGTTTATATGGAAGGATAATATTGAATATTTAAAATGATCTATAAATGATCTTTCGTTGTATTTATCTATGGCCTTCTTTCTGTTTTCAACATGGAATATATTTATACTTTGGCATCCAAGGACGAGATAGCGCGCACCCACCGTCGAGCTACATTTATGGTCGACGTAATCTTTTGTAACAGATCACCCGCTGAGAAGTATAGATATATATATATATTCAAGTTGTGTGCAGAAATAGAGAAACGTAAAAAGCCGGATATAATGCCAAACTATCTGGCCATAAATCGTATGTGGGACAGTGAGGATGCCAGGAATTTTATTGGCTCAAAGGGAAGAATTTTGAAAAAGATATTAATCGACTGTATGTTTCTAAATAATTAAATTCTGTTTCCTTCCTATCGTTTGTTTTTTTTTTTTTTTTTGATAATGAAAAACGTATGAGACATATATAAACAGAGTCATTGTTTATCATTATTAAACAATTTTCTTATTGGATTCTATCAATGTTTTTCCGAATAGTGAAAAAACAAAGAAATAATATTGAGGAACAATTTAATAATACATCGATCACTCAATTCTTTCATTATAGTTGACGATATAACAATTGAATCGGAAGAAAAAATCCAATTCATTTTAATTTTATCACAAAATGAGTAATAAACATATAAACCCAATGATATATATATATATATCAATTTCATGATAATAAATACTTATCAATTAAATTATCTCTTCAATATATCAAACGTAAAAAATTAATAATTATGTATATTCACATAAAAGCACATTTTTTTTTAATACATATATTTATATTTATATTTATATGTTGAACTTGTAAACTATTTCACTGACCTTCCACGAGGAGTGGAATAAGCGCGACAACATGAAGAACCGTGACAATATTGTGAATCGGCGACATCCATCTATAACTTGTTATCCACTATACGAGACGACAACAATTCGCGCCGGAATCTCGGTGCGGACTGACGGCTTCACGCGCAGCGGTTTAAAGTCCTACGCGCTCTGAATAGGTTGCTTTCATCCCCCCACTGTATACACTCTTCTATTCTCTTGCTCGCCTGTATAGTAATTCTCTCTGCCAGTTTCTCCCACGGCTTTCCTATCTCCCTTATAGGTGAGCTATTCGCATGCGCTTACCTGTTCGCCTCTATATTTCTATCCTACCTGCCATCACGATTATACACAGTGTTTTATAGCGTACGGGAAAAACCAAAATGAAATAAATGAAAGCAAGTACTATTTTGCAATAATTTCGGATTTATTTCAGTCAAATATTGTCAGTCTGTGATATTGAATAAAATAATTGTTAACAGTTGAAAAAGTCTCGTTGAGTACAGTAAAATTATTGCGAAACTGTCCACACAAACAATGTCTATTTATTTAATCTCTCATTTATTTTCTACATGTACTTTTATTTACTTTGACGAATTGACCAGCCAAAATGTAAATATGCAAATGGCAATAGATATTAATAAATTATATATTAAATATAATAAATGAATATATAATAAAAGGAGGTCATTGTCGTTATGTTCCGGCGTGGAATTCGATAATCGATGAAAAGGAAGAAGCATCAGACAGAAGTATACTATCCACAACAATATATATATATATATATATCTATATCTATATATGAAATATAGAAGTCTCCGCTGCAGATGCGCATCGTGAATAATACCTGTAGAAATAATAATGGTCCTCGAGGAAGCGAATAGAAGACTCGCGCAAATATGCTGGAAATGTCTGGTAGGATATTGCCATGAGTATTTCTTCAAGAATAAAATGCTGTCATTTGTTTTTTATGTCATGAAAATCTGCTGTGATAGCTGTTTCAATACTCTCCGCTCCCCCCCACTCTTGTTATTTCTTTTTCCTACTTTTATATCAATTTATACCTTAATAAACATATACAACTGCATCAATACATAAAAATACCTTCTTTTTTTTTTTTTTTCTTTTAGTTACTACAATTAAATATTTAATTTTTCCTCAGACAATTTAATGAACACATCAATTTTATTAAAATCATAAAAGATATTGGAAGATTGCAAAGAAACGAAATTTGAAGGCGGGATTGAGAGATCATTTTGGATTATTAATATATATATGTATATATAGTATATAAACAAGCAATATATTTTCTGTATAAGATTGATTAAAGTTTTCTCTGGGTTGCAGTTGTGAAATAAGCGTTAGGCTATATAGAGATATTGATATATAGTGGGGAAAAGCATCAGGATCTCGATTGGGCAACTTGAAATACCTTCGATTTATTTCCACTTTTCCGTGTCAGTTTGCTAGATTAGGTTCGTGATTCGCGCACACGTAGGGTGGCAGCAACTCCCAAAGAGGCAATAGGGAGAAAGACGCGTGCTGAGCACACGTGTAACGAATACCTTAGTCGTGATGTCGATTTAGCTTGATATAATCTTTCATCATCCGTGCCTTGGATATCCAAACGAACATTTCGCATATACATATATATTAACACATAAAAAATTGCATACATTTCTGTATACATATATATATATTTGATATTTGCTCTTTACTAGAACAAATGTCAAATTGAAAAAAGTCAATCGATCAAAAGAACATTGATGTTGAGAACAATGATTTTGTAAATGAGGCAAAGTTGTTTTGTCAATTTGTGAATTTTATTTGTAACGATGTGAAAAATGCTGCGGTATCATTCTGTATTTCACTATTTTGTGGCCAAATGCAAACATTCGAATTTTTTTAATTAATCAATATCCATTTTTTTCCAATTGTACTTGGCAAATAATTAATCGTTTCAATTTTTGTTTTCTTTCCTCTTTTTTTTTGTAGCATTATTCAGATATATGTATGCATAAAAAAAAATTCATATGATTGATGATTACACAATAGCTATTTTTCTTTGATAATATATTGCACGAAAAATGTTATGTCAATAATATTATTGATAAACGTGTATATTTTTTGTATCATTTATCGTGGGATGGTTTTGCCAGGAATATCATTCAGTTAAATATTTTAATGCATTTTCATTAATAAAATAACCCATTCACCCATTACACAAATTCATTTTTATATTTTTATCATGACAAAATGTAATCTCAAATTAATTCAAATATTACATCGCGTTTGGTTTAGTTTCTGTTTTGTATATATCGCTTGGACAAGTACAAACATTGTCTCATTGTCGTAGTAGTATACACGAGACATACCACAGCAACATGGCATATTATGTTACATAACTATCATATATATATATATATATATATATATATATAGAGGTATATGACGTTGCCATTCGGAGCGATGACCGAAGTACTGTAGTGAGTACAGTACAGCAGCAGTGGCACCACAGGCAAAGTTTCTTGCTGGCTGTGGCGCAACTGCTTTTCACTTCATACTCCCTATCCTTTCTATATCCTTTCCACTGGCGCACACTCTCTCGCAAAAGCTTGGTCTCGTCGCCAAATCGCGCTACACGACTGGGGTATAAACCGCTGGGCCTCCTCAACTTCGCGGCTGTTTCCCAACTTGCACGATCGCTATATATACACACACACACACACACACACACACATATATATATATATATAAACTACCGTTCGCAGACTCAACGCGCAATGATGTGTCTCCTGTGCCCAGCTTCCTTTTCTGTTCTATCGTTTACGTTTATGTAGAAATATATATTATATATTTATGTATGTGTATATGTGTGTGTGAGTGGGTGGGTTAGGGAGTTCTCTCACACCTTTTACTCCTTTGTCCTTCTCTCTAATACTCTTTCACACAAATATATATTTATGTGTGTAGGTGTATAAGTATAATGGCTTTTTCCATTGATCCAACTTTTCTCAACCGCCATTTCCTCCTACCTCGCTATTCAGTTTACAGTGAATCATTCAATATCGCCAGTGGTTAAAAGTTTATACGGTTTGTCATATTTTTCAGTGTAATTTGACAAAAAAAAAATGTATATGTATATATTCATTGAAATAAATTATTGTCTTTTGTAATAGTGGTAATTTCTACGGTTAATTTTATTTAATTCAACGATCCAATTCACTTACTGTATTGCGGACAAATTTATATTTGCTAATGAACGTATTTTTTATCGAATTAACCGCGGCATTTTGACGGGGAAAAAAAAGAAGAAAAAAAAAAGAAAAGAAAGCGATGAACAATCAAATAGCGATAGAGAAAAATTTCGATTTATTAGAAATAATATTGAATGAGGTCACACCCTCGGAATACAATTTTTATATTAAGAATTTAACGGGTCAAAATGAAATTGTGTAACAGTTGAAATTAAATATTGTATGGTTAAATAATTTTCTCATTGCTATATAATTTTTTTACATATGAATTACAATTATTTAGATGCAATTAGATTTGGATATTTACAAGATATTGCACTGTGTCGTGTGCATCCGCACCCTATAACACAAACAATGGTAATTCTTTCAAATATCCAATGAACCAAGTGAACATGCTGAAACGCATGAAATTACAGTAAAAGTATTGTACCCATTCGTGCCAACATGGCAGAAACTCATACGACATATATATATATCTATATAAATAAGGGGGTGTTATCTTTGAAGTTTTTGAAAATTGTCGTTGAGATTTTCTCCTAAACTCATCCAGAGGATTCTCTTTAACTCCCTCATCGTACATATATATATATACCTCTCTCTCTGCCTGTTTACCACAAAATTTGCATTAGAAACAGTCTCTTTGGACGAGAAAGCCTGTGCTGAGAAAAGCAAAGAAAATTTCTACGTTTTATTTCCTATAGTCGCTCCACGCTCTCTCGCCAAGATAACGTAAAGTTCATTTCACGTTTTTCATCGCTTCCTTCTTTTCTTTCCACCCCTCCTTCAAAGTCTCCAACCCGCCATTCATGTCTTACCATCAGTGAAATCTAGTTATTCAATTTTCGTAGATGGCAAGAGCACGAAAAAGTGTATACATAGAAAAAATATAAGAAAATAAAGGAAAAATGAATGATAAAATTCAACACAAACAAATCAAACAAACAATAAAGCAAAGCTATAGAAAATGTGGAAATTCGCGGTAAAAGATGAAAATAACAATAATAATAATAATAATAATAATACAAACTGATAAAACCACCGACAATTTTGTTATTATTTGATATATCTCAAACACAACCGAGTGGATTTGATAAAAATCATGTCTAAAAGCTCAGCAATTTTTTTTCAATATATCTACTTTTTCTCTTCTTATTTTTGGTTACTGCACTTCCGTTTTTCATTTTTTTTTGTTGTTGCTGTTGGTTTTTTTTTAGCCATATTTTTACTGTATAGTAAATTTGGTAAATGCAATTTGGAAAAAGTAATGTTTTTCAGAAGGACAATTGCAATGCGACGATGTGAAGAGGACAATGAAACTCATTGTGTATTTTCATTCACAAATGTAACAAATATAACACGACTGGTTGACATTGTTGTCAGTGTACTTTAACGTAACATTTCTGTATAACGAATGTGTGTAAAGTCAGATGACCTCACAAGTTCTCTGATTCGCTTCTCACTATGATGTGCCACGGTGTCATCATGAAGCACCGTTGGAAATAGCGTAAAGCTAATATCCAACGCCACCCAAGTTGTGTATGTATGAGTGTGTATTCGTATATATAGTGTGCCATGTTGCATTTAGTTTTAACGAGGAGACAAAGGCCAACAACTCGGACATCACAAGGCATTGCGCCACTTCCTTCTCTTCCCATTCATTTACAAACTATTTTCCTTCTCACCTCTGCTTCCATTCTTCAACGTTGATTCTATAGAAAGTACTGAAACCGCCGGTGCAATAATAACTTCAATTCATAATCAATTGTTGAAATGAAATATTTCAAAAGACAACACAAAAACACTACAGGTTGATTTTTAGTATTTCTAATCAAATCTTCAACTGGCCAAATTGGCCAGTCTTAAAAATGAATTAGAAGTATCATTCAAGATGTAATACAGCAAACAGTTGCTTGACCCTTGTATATGTTTATATAATGATACATATATATTTTTGGTATCGAATAAAGTTATCGAACTGATATAGAATGGAAGGGAGGAGAATTCGCGATATTCTACAGTCTCTCAAAACCCATAATCCGCCCGGCAGGACTATTATCCGTAGAAAGCCGCTGGCTACATCCGATTAGAAAAGCATACCGTTATATCCTTCCGTTCGTCTGTCCACTCGATTTTCCCATCCATCCTGTTTCCGCTTTGCTTCATTTTCGCTTCTGCTTTTTTCTTTTTTTTTTCATCTTTTTTTTCACCTCTTTCATTTTTTTTTATCCACCTTTTTTCTTTAATTTCTTTTTTTTCACATCCAACCTCGACATCACAAATGTGGCGACGCCACTTTTTCTTGAAATAAAACTCCCACCGCAAATATATAAAATTGCTTCAATCATAATTTTTTTTTATTATCGGATACTGCAATTGCTCTATTTATTTTTTATATTTTTTTATTATATACATATGTCAGAAATAAAATTATATATCATTCTCAATCTCCGTTTATTAATTTATTATTTTTTTTTCTATTTATGAAATACTGCAGTTGAAGTTGATATCAAACTGCTATCCAGTATATATATATATATATATATATATATATATATACACAATAGCAATAATAATGTATCAATAATTCGGTTTACAAGTTCCACTAATGAAATTCAATGTGTCACACCTCGAGAAAGTTCTATAGAGAAGAGGCGAAACATACGAGAGTTATACGAAAATTAACAAAATACATATATAAATTGTAACGGTGGTAGAATTGGTGATTGTATATGTGCAAGAGTTATGCAAGGATAAAGGGTATATGTGTTGATGAAGGGAGACTGTTGTCTGTGTACGTGGTGCATTTATTCCGAAAGATGTTGCCGCCGGACACGAATACGAGTGCGTTACTTGAAAGCCATATAGTAAGATAGTACTTGGCAATTATACTACTATGCTTGTGAATATATTCTATAGTTATTCTTGGCGTTTCTCTCAATGTGCAGCATTATTAATAAAGCCTTCTATACATATATATATATATATATATATATATATATATATAATATGTAGTACAATACTCAATGTAATTCTATTATGCCATGTACACAATTACTTATAATAGTTTACAAGTTCAACAATTATATTTGCTGAAATATAGATGAGCAAATGAAATAATTGATTGTATTACTGCTGCAATAATATAATTGAACTGTTTTTTTTTGTAGCATTTCAATGAATTTAGTTTTTATTTTAAATGTCATCAAATAAATTTATTCACGTACAAACACAGTGTGCTACAAACGCAATGAAATATCTTTTATAAAATATTGTAATTTAATCGATGTGTTTATAGAATTTGTTTGATAAGAAGTTAATGCAGTTTGGAAATCAGTTTTAAGCCTATTCTAGAGTTGATTTAGAGTATAACTATCAGTATTTGTATCCACTAGTAAATTGGCACGACAAAGGTAATAGTACGGATAGATTATACCAGAGACTATTGTTCGGTATCCTCAGTCCATTAGTCTGACAGATCTAACCGATTGTATATATAAACAGTATGGTATATATACAAACCTGTACATCGAGTCGTTGGGCAAATTACGACATGACCACCTGGACTACTGTGATAGACAGGTTTGCGCGTGGCTAAATGAGATAATTCCAATGAACAATTACACAGTTCCACATCAAATACCTGTATATCTTTATTATTTCTCATTAAAAAGGGGAGGGGGGAGATGTATTTCTACATGATTAAATGTATATTGGCGAATTTAAATGTAACGCAAGTTTTCCGATTATCATTTGAGGATAATTGTAATGGTGGCAGATGTTTGGATAAGAAACTCCAGCGCCAACAAAACGATCTGAATGCTGCGACGAAACTAAATCATACAAATTTTGAGTGTTTGAAACACAAATATATATATGTATGTATTGTGTATATACGTTGTCGCTCTTTTGCACTGTCTCCTGGTTCCCGACACAACGTTACAATGTTGCAAAAGCAGTGCGCGTAGCCAAACTATAGACCCCGCAATGCGGCTAAGCAACCGTCGGCCCGAGTAACCGCGAGCTTACCTCGGGAAAACCATTGTTTTAACATGATTTACGTGAGAGATTTCAATTTGGCCGTTCAACAGAAAAAAATGAGGGAATAGTGGGAAATAAGAGTGATATAGACAGACTGATAGATGAGTACACGGATGTCAAGAGAGAATTAAAATCCTCGAAATTATTTATATATATATATATATATATATATATATATATATATATATATACATTATGAGATATTACAATAAATGAAAGATGTTGAATTAATATTAATTTGTAAATGGGCGAGAATATTTTTTATAAATTATAATTGTTTAATAAATGAATTTTTTTTCTGGATTGATAATTAGTAAGGGAAATAGTTATATATATATATATATATTTGAATGGAAGTTGGAGTCGTGTGAGAATCGAAGCCAGAGTGAAACGTGCCAATACTATAGTGGGTGCACTTGAAATTTTCGCGTCAACTCGATTTTCTCCGGTTTCCAGTTCTCTTTTCCTCGTGAAAAATTCAAGCCCCAGCCGTCGTAGGATACCAACTCCCCATCCCTTCATTCACGTCAGTTCAATTAGGGGAAATGGAAACGTGTATACTCAGTATATATTGAAGAAATATATATACCAATGATATACGTCTCCATAGTGTCAAGAGACAGACACATATACTATACTTACATCTACAGTATAACATATTTTAGTCTGCAATTTTTATTTATTCTTTCGTTCAATTTCTCTCTCTTTCTTTTTTATTTTTCTTCATTAAACAATATTAGAAAAATGTCATTCATTGAATAAATTGATATATTATATTCATACGGAGAATCAACAAATGGAAAAAAAAAAAAAAAGAAAATAAAAAATACAGTGAGATGTTTTGTGAAGTAAAAACATCTTTCAATAGTTTTATCTGTTTTTTTTTTCTTATTTTCTTTTCTTCCCACTGCAATAAATAATATTGGGAGCCATAACTTGAATATAAAGCAGAATGTGTAGCAAAAGGGATGACGTAATCGTATATGCGCGCGTGGCAGCAGGTGAGAGAGTCAACGATGGCGATATTCTACCGTTAACGTATAAATCTTTTAGGAAAAGTCTGTTGCGGAAGAGGGATAGGATATATGTGAATTGGCATGCATGAGAATAGCTATGGCATTCAATTTAATGTGGGTGAAAGGGGTAAAAAAAAACATGAAGAGCAGTTTGAAACATATCTATGTACAATTGTTATGTGTTGATGTCACATATTGTATGTAACTATGCATCGGAATTTTTATACATTGGTACGCTGTTATTATTCATGTAAAATTTATTAGCTTAAAGCGCGCACAAAATTCATGTTATTATTTTTATTTGATAAGTAAACTTGTGATGTTTATTACGTATATGCAATTTCATAGAAGTATTTATGTGGTTGGACTGCAAAATTGTTACAGTTAATGGGTGTATTTAATAGTTGATAAAAAGGGATTTGTTATCCGGTAATATATTTTCAATACCTGGTGTATTTATTATTATTATTAAAGTATTTTTATTTGCAATTTATAATTAGAGAAAATGAAATTTTTCCCTGTCCTCAATTTTAATCAAGATATTTATGAAGGAGAACGTTGATATATGTTGGTCATTCGATGCCGGATTTTTTTGCGCGAATTTTCTTAGCTCGGGCCTCAGGGAAATCAGAAAATTCCCATGGTAACAAAATTGAACATCACTAAGAAGGCGATATCTTGTCATGATTGGAAATTATGAGCGACAGCAACGACAGTTCATGAACTGCATCGAGGCTATAAATATATATCTCAATTCAACCTCACTCTATATATATATATATA
>CAJUYH010000745.1:58385-77460 GCA_910591685.1 Galerucella tenella
GAAAAAAAAAAAGAAATATAAAGAAGAAGGTAAAAGCGTGAAACATAGTGTGAACGTGTGGATGCCGACAAGTACAGAGTGTGAGATGGAGGGAGGGAGAGAGAGAGAGAGAGAGAAATAGAGGAAGCCGGAAGTGAGGGTGTACAGAAGGCGGGATAACAAGGATTCCACTTTCGCGCGCGTGTGAACGTGGTACCGGTGCGCACACGATTACTATCTCGCTTTTCATATTCATCCCTATATCATTTTTTTTACTATTTCCCTTTTTTTACTCTTTTTCCGCCTTCATTTCTTTTCTCTCTTCTGTTCATATTTTTTTTTTTTTCACTCCTATCTTTCCACTTTTCCATTGTTCGAGCACGATGTGCGCGAATGAAAAAGTCTGACGAGCTAGAATATCTCGCAGATCGAATTTGCTGTGCATTCAAAAAGCCACCTCTAATACACACATATATTCATACATATGAATTCACGCACAATACAATTGCATTTGGGAATTTTTATTCATCGCCACATTAAAAGTGGTAAATAAAAAATGTTCGTACCCATCACGTAGTTAAATTGCACTGGACCACAATTTTTCTTTTTCTATTATTGTTTTTAAATATAAATGTGTATATATATATATATAGGAAGTTAAAATATATTAATGGAATGAACAAAGTGTAATATAATGATAAATATATATTAGTTGGGGAGTAAATGAAATGAATTCAACATCGAGTTGTGTTATGTTAAATATAATTGAATAATATAGAAAACGATTCGCCAACGTGTTGAGAAATGAAATATGTCATTTACATTTGATGATGATGAGCAGCGGCATAATAACGAAGTCGTTATATTCCCGTTGGAAGGTTTGAAGAATATGCTGAAAATGCAAATCTACCTGACAGATGGCCTTTATCAAGGATCCGCTCGCGCCTGCATTTATATTCGAGAAATAAGGCATCTTTTATGAAGCAACTGAAGCAATGCAATTTTTTTTTAAGTATACATTTATATTGCATTATAGAGATGACACAATTATTTGCAATACTAAATGTACTCTTTCACTTTAATAATAACTGCGAAAAAATTTATATCGAAGAAAAACAACACAGCACAATTCAATTCTTACGAATAAATTATAGTTGGCGCCCAATTAATATCAATAATTGCAAAATAAATTATAATTTCACTTTGTATTAAACATACATTATCCATACAATTATCAATTTGTTATTAAATAATGTACGTGATGCATCCGAGTATAATTACGTGTGCGCAATCGTAAAATCTCAAATTGTCAGAACATTGGTGACAAACTAGTGAAGGGGAAGAAAGCGAAAGGGTGCGAACGCCACAGACAGTGTATGCGAAACAGAAAACAAAAGAGATATAGAAGAACGAGAGAGAGAGAGAGAGAGAGAGACGAAAGATATACCCAAGGGGTCGTGTGCAGACAGCTGTCTAAGCTTCTAGTTTATCTTTAGTCAGACACACATTTACAATGTACAAAAGCAATTATTAATACTCCTACTATTATTATTATCTATGCGTATTTTCGGTGTGCATTTTGTCATTCCCAAAGGGATTTTAAAGTTAAACCTTACTTGTTATCCTTTCAGCAACGAGAAAAATAAAAAACTTTTCGATTGGTGTACATGGGTATGTGGTGATGTTTAAAGTGGGCTAGGGCCAAGGGATTCCGTAATATATACATGTATATAAACATATATATTTATATGTATATGTATATATGTTATAAGAAAAAGCATCACCTGAGCTTGGCTATCTGTAAACAAGATTTATCCATGAAAACGTTTTAGCAAAACTTTTGCTCCCATGAGACGGGACGAGGGAAGGAAAACTTGTCTTATAGCTCTTCCCGCTTGATGGGAATATTTTTCACGTTTTCTCTCGTCGACTATTCCCATAAAAACGTGCACAAGATCATATATATATATATATATATGGATATCTGTGTATATATATAGGCTATTTCCAATGCATTAAACAAGCGGATGGGACTTTGACTCTGAATGATCGCACATCGCACTTGTGTAGCAGTAGTCTCGTGAACGAATCGATTTCGCACATCCCTCATGGGTTTAAATACAACTTCGCTGGACCTATAGCACTCTCAAAACTTGAACATTTAAATTCAATACATGACGCCATTTATCTCACAATATATCTGAATGTCGATCGGGCTTCTGAATTATTTCCCGTTTATTCGCGACTGCTCGCGATCCAATTGATGATTATGATGATAGCAATAACTTGGTTATATTATTATACAATTTTATTGGATAAATATTCGATTAAGCCAAAAACATTTGATACATTCAATTTTGTCAAATAAAAATGGAATATTTGGATTGTATAGAGATATCATGAAAAATTCGTTAGTGCAGTTGTAAATATTTTTTCTTTTTTATTGTGATGATTCAATGTATCTAAAGATATATTTCATTTGTGGATATTTCAACTAAATAATTTATATGTATTGTGTGTGTGTGTGTGTGTGAATGAAATTGTATCGCACAATAGAGGGTGACTTTTAATTTACACATTAAATTTAATTACATACTCACGCACACTCATATACACTTCTATCCATTGTTTTACAGCAATACCATTCACACTCTTTGTGTCCATTTTTGCATAATAAACATAATAATAGTAATAATCATGATAATAATCATGACAATAGTAATAAAACAATACACAATTGTATTTCATTGGAATGAAAAATAAAGAGTGAAATCCTTTATTCTTATTCAGTCTTTGACACGAGTACAACGGATATAACAATACAATGAAAATATATCAAAAATTAAATATGCATTTGCAATTAGAGAAAAAAAAAAAAAAAAAAAATGTGAATTAATGAAATTTGAAAAAAATATAATCAAAAAATAATTGTGCAAATGTGAAAAGAAAGAAATATTGAAAAATTCCTCTGCATGTTACAGAAGTTTCCTCCTTTCTCTGTCCCACGGCATGTCTCACTTCCTTTTACTTCCACCCATGCCCTCGATCTCCCTTGAAATGGGTGGAATATTTTTCATGAATGTTTCCAAACGAAATTGCGGATCTAACCCCCACGGCGGAGCTAAATCATTCGAAACGCCTGCACCTATGTAAGACACCACTTCCATACCTTCACCCAAGCAAGCTTTTACCCATCGGACTATCCTTCCATACTCTCTACCTCGACCTCCACCACCTTCTCCTTTGCCGCTGCTTCCACTTTTATATTGGAGTCTTTCTACATCTTTCTTTCTACCACTTTTTTTTTTTTCATTTTTTCCTACATCTTTTTAACCGCAGCCACCGCAACCACCACTTTCTATCTCTTTTTATCCTGCCACATTCCTCATATATACAAACCACTATCGCTCCGATTCCTTCGTTCCTTTCTCTCTGTTTCCTCTCTCACTCGCTCGCTGTAGACTACGCCATTTATTCTCTTTTGGCGAACTTTCATAGTCCTCTCAGTCTTTTATTCTTTTTACCTTTACATACAAACAACGGTCATTTTTTAATATTGTATTTACGAAAAAAAAAAAAAAAAGATATAAGAAAAACTAACGAAAATAGTTATTAGTTATTTATTGTTATTTATTTATTTCATTTAAATTTATTGTCAGGCCATAAATATTAAGTTATGCATTGGTCAGACAAGTAGATAAATAATTTTACTCGTGGTAGTACTGCACAAAATTTATTCTCATATTTTTTATCAATTGTATTATAAAAGCGATAATAATATGGAAAAGACCCATCTCCGTATTTTATTTTCGACATGGCTTCACGTTTTAATTGCTGTTGAAAAAAAATAAAAGACGAGAGATACGAAAAAAAAAGGGATAAGACCGCCACAACACGAATCGTGGTGGAGAAAAAGAGAAATAGCATCTGTAAGAGAAAGTAAAGTAAATGGAGTAGAGAGATCGGCGAACTGAAGCGAAAGGGAAGTAACAGCAGTAGCGGGTGAATACGAGTGAAAAAAAAAAAAAAAAGAGGGAAAGTTGGTGTTTCACGAGTCGAGAGATGGCCTTCGGCACCCGGTTCACCCTTCAGCATTTCTTCTTTCATTCTTTTTTTTTTTCTGTTTTTTTTCTTTTATTTTTTCACCTTCATTTCTTCGCCACCGCACCCGCCACCCCTACAACTCCTTTCCTCTCCCTTAACGAACGTTAAGCTAAGTAAGAACGTTAACCAGCTTAAGAAGGAGACCGCAAACCTTCCTCCTCCCATGGGAGTTTGGTAACTCTTTAGCTAATACGACAGCACTGACAGAAATAAAAAGAATTACGTGAGGGGAAAAAAAATATTTAATTTGTATGTTATATTGTCCTATAATTTCTCTAGAATTTATTCCATTTTTCCATCTGTCGGCTTTTACATTTTTTTTTTTTTTTCTAAATTTCAATTCGTCGTTCAATAAAATTCATCCCTACAAATTGAAAAATAAAAAAAAATCCCAGTATAATTCCAGAAGATATTGCACGAAAAGAGTAAATTGTAATAATGCTTGAAAAATATAAACACCGTACAAAGCTCATTAAAGCTGAAAACATTGAAATGAAAATAAAATAAAAGTGCACGCAAAGCACATGTAGTAAATCTAATATGATGAATACTGTATACGGCCACGGATTACACAATATTCCTTTATTATTTTTTATAAATAAAAAAAAATGTCGAGATAATTTTCATGACCTCTAAATAAATTAATGCAGATTTTCTCTCTTAAAAAATAAATTAATAATCTCTTGGCTATTCCGTTTCTCTCAGTCTCTTACACACTCTTCGCTCACATATAATATACATAGATATATATATATATATATATGGATTTCATTCTGATACTATTTTCCACGATCAAAGGAAATCCCCAACGGCCTGGTAGCGACTAGACGATATTACATTTGTAGCCTTCCACATGAAACTCTACTCGGTTTACATCAGTGCGCATCGGACAATTATTATAATACTATTTCTGGCCGGGTGGCCTCTATTATATTTCGCACACAACTACAGCCGCAGTACTATTACTACTATATCACAAATATAATTGTATATTGTATGCGGTGAAGCTTACATTTCTACTGTAGCAATTATGCCTTTGGTTTCTCCTATATATTAGATTGAGTCTCATACAAATTTGTACGAGTCCAACCACTCTAGTAACCATTATTCAAAATTAAAATAATGTTTATGTATGATGTGTCAACAATAAATATTATTTTCCATCTGTTAATTAATAATACTTCATCTTTATGATTTCAATATCTAAATATTTATTTTTATTATTCATTCACTGATCAGAATTTACTATAAAAATGATGAGAGACCCACTTGGATTATTATCAATCTCCTCGTTGGAATTAAAATGCGGGGATTATAATAAAATAAAATAAAATAAATAGGAGAAATGTAACGAATGTTAATCAAAACTATTGGCAAAAATACATTGAGGGGAAGGAAAAAATAATAAATAAAATTGTGAATATTGAGTAAATAAAGTAGCACAGATAAATATTGAAGTATTACAACACTGGTAAATTGAAACGGAATAAAAAAAAATTGAGTATTTATTTGCATTTGAATGATTAATTGTACGCTGGTATTGTCCAAAAATAATATCATGATATTAAGCAAGAAGGACAACGACAAATGCACTGTTTATCTTTCAGTTATATATATATATATATATATATATATATATATATATATATATATATCTATATATGTACAGGTATTCTTTCGTTTACCTCTAAATGAGGATACGAAAAGATAAACTATATCGTCGACTCTCGTTGATTCAATAAACTTTGATCTTGTTTGCTCGGCACGTGACTACCAATCATTAATTACATAGCCTTGAGCAACGAAATTGGACTTTTGCTATATATATAGAGTACACAAACGCAGAGATACACATACACACATATATATATATATATTAATAAATAACATGTCATTTATCACTATTAGATAAATTCTTTGTATTGAATTTTCATTTAATTCTCTTTTGATAAAATAATATTGATGGAGAAATAATATTATCGAATAATTAAAATTAAATTAAATCATCATTACTATGCAATATTAAATTGTACTATTAAATATGTTTGAATAATATTATTTATGATTGAAATGAATGTGGGATATGGTTCGCTATAGGGGATAAGAGGTAGAGCAGTATTGTATGGGGATAGGATTTAACAATGACATCTTTTATTCATCTTGTGAACTCGCGCATTGCTGCTTTCTTCACTGACTCCATGACATGACTTCATACACATTCCAGTTAAGGCTTTTTGTATCTCCGTGTCTAATGTATTTATGCACATGTTTATACCGTCTTCTATAATGCAATAAAACAAAACGCCAGTGTATTCATCGATATTTTTTTCGTGCACTAATGAAAGTAGTTATTTAATTTTCGAAATTTATTCCAAAAACAAAAAAAAATATATATGGTATAAATTTTATATAATTATTTATTGGTATCTATATCAATAGTGTTTGTTCTTAAATTTTCCTGTTTTATTTGTTCATGTGAATGGAGGTTATTGGGTTATTACAGTAAATATATAAATATATATGTGTGTGAGTGTGTGTGTGTAGCTCTCAATGTAGCAAGAGACTCTCATACTAGTGTTGGCCAACACGTGAATGCAGGCAGCAAAACACTATTGTGCCATGGACAGATAAAAATTGCAGTTCTCTTGTGTACTGCAATGCTACCAGCCGTGAAACGCGCTGGCAGTTGCAGAATTTGAGAGAAGTAAACCGACTCTCACGCAAGTCGTTTTCGTATGTATATATATATATATATAATACGATGATAAAGCATAGGCATGTATCAGCAAATGTATACTTATATCGAATACACCGAGAATTTTGTAATATACATAAATGTAATGCTTCACGTGGAGGACACTTCTATCCACTCGTGTGCGAAAAATTTTATTTCTATATCCATCCACTTCTGGTTTCTTTTTTTTCGTTTTACTTATAAATATCAAAACTTTTCATCTAATATTTTATTTATATTATTTTTATTAGCGTTCATGTGGCGTCGTGTGAATTGTCTTGTTGGAATTTAATTGTTTCATATTGATAATGATATACATCGTCGCCAATTTTATCCAGTTTAGCCACAACTCCCAGTTATATTTACATTTTTATTTCAACAGTCTATTTAAATATTGATATGCATACTTTATCACGATAAAAAATTAAACTGTAGCCGCATTCACTGCAATGTTTCATATGTTTTGTTATTTTCCCAATTAAAACATAGTGAAAATAATTGGAGACGAGGAAATTTGATACAGAATAGATTGATAATATAAAATTAAAATGTCCTGTCGTTAAAATATGGACTTTTTTTATTTTTTATTCATTGATATTCAAAACAAAAGCTGCAAAAAGCATCAAAAAGGTAAGCAACATCGAAACAAAATACATTTCACGTGGTTGATACAACGGTTCGGTTCATAACGAAACTACACACACACACACACACCCGCTCACAAAAACCCATAACCCACACGCCTAGTCACCATCAGCGGTCATTTAATACGCTCGGTTCGTTTCACGTTCCACTAATTTTACAGGACACAGTGCACACATCCAGAGGCTAGACATATAAAATTCATCTTCACGTTTTTGTTGCTGCACTTTTATTTTTTATTTTTTTTTCCCCCAAATGCGGACACCACGGTAAAATAAACGAGAGAGATGAAAAGTAGATGTGGAAAATCAAAAAAAAAGAAAAGATAAATAAATAAATATAAAAGAGGAAACAGAGATACCGAAAGAGAGACCAAGCCCTCCAGTCACGCGAGAATAAACTTGAAATCGATAGCCCACGAGCGCGGTTCAATTAAGTGGGATCGATGTTTCCCTAGCAATCAAACCATTGAAGAAAGTAGCCGGTATGAAGTACAAAATGTTATATATGTTTATATACATAGCGAAGACGAAAATAAAAAAATAAAAAAATAAAAAAATAGAATAGTGAAATAGCACGATGAATTGAACTCGAACGCGCCACTCCCTACAATGTGTCTATATTTTCAAACTCTATACTGGTAGGTAATACAGCACGTGCAGTTTTAATCATTCCATATAACCACACCTATAGCCAAATATCAATTCAACGACAATTTTATTGCAAACAAAATACAAATTGATCCATATTCTATAATATATAATATGAAATAAAATGTATAGTAGTAATAGGTGTGATATTTTACCGCAACTATTCATATATTTTCAATTTCAATAATTTTTAAGGCTAAATAATTAATTCATCGTCATTTACATCATTATTTATAAATTATTCATGATTGTTGTGTAATGATACGAATTGGCGTGATAAATTACCGTCTCTATACATTTAAAATGATTCTATTCATTATTACTAAATAAAGTAATCAAAATCGACTCAATAATTTGGAGAGATTAATAAATAGGTAGCAAAATATCACTTTCTCTGTATTACTTTACACTCTATTGGCGAAGGAATGAGGAAAGAAAGAGCTCGAGCCACATATTCGAGCATAGAAGCGAGGAAATATATATGTATATGTATGAACAAAAGAGCTTTGGTAGATTGGCAATGTCGACAGTGACGCAGAGGTGGGCTTAATACTTCGACGGTAGGACGCGCGCAGTCACGCGATTCACGTCGCCGTACCGCTTTGAACCACCCATCGACATACCACAGACATTTTGCATCTACATATATACATATATACATATGTATATAAATATAGATATATCGGATTAGCAAGAATGCAGAAGTTCATTAAATAGAATGGCAATTTATGTAAGTAAAAAAATAAAAATTAACAGTGGACGTTGGATGAATTTTTTTAATATACTCTCAGCGATTTTTAATGTCGTCCGTTGACTTATTGGTTTTGCATTTTATATCGGATTTTGTGTCCTATGGAAATTTATGAAATATTACCGGCTATCACCAATTGTTTACTTGCTTGGAGTGTAAATAAAAATATCGATAAAATTAATTCGCGGCGTCTCTTTGCCATTTAATTATACAACACATTTCAACAATGCAGTTTAATTATTTTTCATGTATATTTATTTTTATATTATTATATTAATTTTATATTAACTATTACTTTATGAAATTTCACATTAGACACGTGAAAAGCCTGGAAATTAGATAACTATATATAACGCTGACTCAACTATAGTTACTTAAGCCAATTCACATTTCAAGCACATTCACTACTATCCCAAAGTCTAATACCTCGTTATATATATAAATATCTTAGTCTCAAGTTGTAGATGTCTACACATATATATATATTTATATAAAATACCACATTGGTATAAGTTTCAGTATATGGCGATTATTATATTGATCGCCCGTATTATATATATATATTGTAAAGATGATTATGTTGAAAAATAAAAAAAAATGAAAAGAAAGGAAGAAAAGATGAGTCATAAAATGGTGTGTAAAACGTTGGAAGTATAAGAGATATCGCAAAGCGAATTCGATATTTTATATGTGGAACAAGAAGTGAATTTTTATTGTGGTATTGCTAAAATGTGAATGTGAAAGACATTGCAGTGACATGTCAGTGAAAATTGTCCTTTAATACAATGCATATAAGCACTATTGAATTATTTATCTGACAAAAAGTGAAAATGAGAAAAAAAATAATTGAAACAAAGAAAAAAATTAGGAGGAAAAATTCTTTTATATTAATGTCAATGGAATAAATTGAATTGTGGATAGAGTGTAGTGGACAAGTATGGGGTATACATATATATGGTAGTGGTCGTTATGGAGGTGCTTAAGGTCCAATCGAGTGTCGCCACATTCAGGATATAAAGTCGTTGTCCTCCCACTTCTCTATTTGTATATATATATATATGTATGATTATTTTTGGCGTGTGGTCGTGTATAAGAGGTGGAAAGTGGTGGAAATCATCGAGTTTGGCACGTCCTATAAGATCCTTTATACAGGTATAATATATATCATGTGTGTCGTTATTGTTATAATGACTATCGAAAAGCTCTATATATGAAACACGTGAGTGTGTGAATGTGTATTTGTGCCGCGCTCTTTGCTCAAACGAACCCTCGTTATCTCTTCAACATAAGGGTGGTATAGCAATATATATTTATTTGTTACCGATTGTGTCACAGCAATAACACGAATATGTGTGTGTTTGTATGCGTCTGTCAAAGAAAAACCAATGGCAACAATCAACATATAAAAATGAATGATTTTTTATGGATTGAAACAAATGAACGATCTTGGCTGGTCACTTCAAAAATAGTGGACTTGCAATAATAAATATTATCATGAGCTATTGAAAATGGATATATTTTTATACTATACTGCGTTGTAATATATTACAGAGTATTAATCATTTTACCTAATATTATTATTTCATATTGAATTGATATATCACATACAAATATACCAAAATTAATAAAATATCGAAGGCAATATAAAAATTGAAATGAGAAATATCAAAGAGCTGATATTCAGTATATTTGATATTGGATATGTACACAAAAACCAGCAATAAATTTATTCGTATAGTGAAATGAAATTTTAAAGAATGAAAAAACGAAAAAAGGAAAAAGAAAAGGAATAAAGGGACGTTTTTCGTATTTTTTTTTTTTTTTTTTCATCCCTTTCCTGTTTCTATTTTTCTCCTCATCTTCATTTTTTTTCTTTTTTTTTTTAAACGTTGCATCTTCCTCTTACTTTTCCAACCCCTCTCGCACACGCGTCCCATTTTATTCCACCCGTCTTTACCCCCTCGATGTTACTAAAGCTGCAGGGGGAACTTGGCCGCGTCGGATAACGAAAACTCGACAATCCGCTTTATCCTTCCCATACGCTTGGCCTCGCAACCCCCTGATGTTTTTATCCTATACTCTCGCGCAAGTAAATCCACGCGCTAATGCTCTTTCTCTTTCTCTCTCTACATGGTATTCTCAACTGTTTTTATAATGGGCTCGAACAGAAAATAGAAAGCAAGAGAGGAAAAAAAAAAAAATAGCCTTGTATAACGATGAAAGAGCATTCCTGTGAACTTCAAAAAACAACTTTTGCATTCTTGATATTTTTTAGTTTGCAGTTGTCCTTTTATTTGGTGCATTTGAACGTGAAGTTTGGTCATGTTTATTTTTCACTTGTGTTATTCGCGTTAGTTTATTTATGCCATATAAATAATTTAAATGAATACATTTGGAATAATAGAATCAATTTAAGTTACAATTATTCAATGTATTTGATTACTAATAATGAATTATTTATAATCTCTCGCATAATTTTTCAACGGTTCTGATGTAATGATAGAGTAATCAATTTTTTTTTTTTTTACGTCACATTGAAAATAAATATTTATGTCATATCGCATTAAACAAAACCATTTACAAACAGTTGATAAATTGCTCTGGCATTTGTATATTAAGATACATCATACAAATACAAATAATATCAATTGATTTAAATTCAAATGAATATTTAAATATTTCAATAAGCCCTAGTTAAACTGACACAAGAATTATTCACTATATATATGTTAATGATGAAAATGTTATATCGAACCAAATTGAAATGAAAAATAATGGAAAATAAACAAAAAAAAAATGAATTAAATAATATAAAAAGAATGAAGCAAATATAATTCCATAACGTTGAGTGATATTAATTTAATCGGATACGCAACGTGACTTGGGCACGATATCAATAATGGCTCTCTTATATTCGAACAGTTTACACAGTAACTCTTATAATTTTCCCATTTCCATTTTGCAGAGGACGATCGTCCCGTTAAGAAGCTTGAGGTAAATGTATATAGAGTATCACAAAGATGGTGGGTGGGGTGCGAGAGGGAGAGAATGAAGACAGAAAACGAGCGAAGCGTAGAATGAGAGAGGGATTTTGAGGTTGAGGATGGCGATGGTGGTATAAAGCGAAGAGGAGACACCGCCGCCTCTTGCACCACCGCGTGGACTATCATTAATATTCAACGGTTCAGTTATGAAAGTAAAGTGAAAAAGTAATACGTCCCCTATTCTGTGCGAAAGTGCGCTCGCACCCTACAGAACTCTATCCAATGCACCGCAGATGGCATATTTAACTCAATTATACTATTTAGCATTGTTCCACAAAATAATAGCGTATAAGTAAGCCCAATTATTTTTATTATCAATTTAAAATCCCTCTTGGCTTTCTATTTTTTTTTTTCTTTTTCTTTTTCTTTTCCCTGTTTCAAATGCACTCAAACTCTCTGAAAAACCACCGGCACATTATCAACATTCACTTTACTAAAAGTCGTAAGAAGATCATAGTACGAATCACATTAAATAGCTCAGATTTATAATATTATTTCACAATCGATGCACTGGAACGGAAATAATTGCAATTAAACAGCCAATTGTGATAGGGCGGCCGAGATATAATGAGGAAAAAGAAAAAATAAATAATTGAAAATTCCAATTATTCGTGGTGGAAATTGAAGCTTTAAAATCAAATGATAAAATTGATGTGGCACTGGCGTTGATAAGATACTGCAATACCAAAAATATTCTGTTGCATTATCTAAACATATATATATATATATATAAAATAATTATTTGGTATTCGATATTTTATAATAATGGCACTTTAGTTGTGTTGTGATTTACATACGTGAGAATCCAACCGCTGTTTAGTGGTTATGGTCTCGTTATATATTCGATCGATTTTCGCGTCTCATAAGTACCAAAGGGTGTAAAGTGAGATAGTAATATATATGTATATATAATAATGTATATAGTATAGAGCATATGGTGACGATTGCAATGAATCACTATATACAATTGGCCTCTAACAACGAATCCCTGTAAAGCCTCGGTCAAACCACTAACATTATACGTAAAAGTGGTCACGTTATACGGCAGTAGATATTGCTACGAATGGTCAGACATATCGCATTTTCAATATTTTCTCCGTTATTACCACATTCATTTGAGTAAATACAAAATTGAAATGCGCATATAGTACGAAAACAATAAAACAACAAATAAAATATATATTTTTTTTTTGTTCTCGTCATTTTTATTTTTCTTTTATGGAATTTATTGTATGGATTTTATTAAAGTTGCAATTGATATGGCGATGTGCAACAATAATTGGATGCTTCGTGGGTACACCGGGTGGTAATAGAGTTATATTGATAAGGTTATTATATTATACTCAGGTTGCCAACGGTGGTCCAATCATCTATAGAGACTCGGTCATCAAATTGGCTACGAACCCTATTCCATCGTCCCATGTAACGCAAAAAAAAAATATATTGATATATATATATATATATATGTTGTGTTGCTCCGATCGCTCTCTATATTTTTGCTCCGCAATTTCTTACCTCAACTTCACTATATATTTACTGCCTCATGATTTTTTTTTTCTGCACTAAACAATTTTTTTTTTTTCGATACTCCATGATTACAATTTTTATTTCCCTCTTGTGCAATGCACATTACAGCAAAATTATTTTCATTATCGATAATTAATTATTTTCCACAATTAATTTCCTGCAATTTTATAATTGCAAGTTAATTATTGAATATATTTAAATTAGACTTTTGCGTTCGCAGTGTTTGCAATCTATATTATATTTTAGTGTGAGTAGTGTTTATATTAATTATGTTGAGGACAAATGAAATAATACATCATTTTTGTTTTTGTCTGATATTGAGAATGTGAATAAATTTTTTTTCTTCTTATTTTTATATGGTACAGTATAATGTAATGTATAGTGGGTATAGTGTTTGTATATGTTGGCGCGCAACGTTGTATGGTGAAAGAACGATCGCTAATGGAGTTGCTTCCGCCACTGACGCAATGCAAAATGTACGTGAACAACCAATCAATCACCAACTAGTCAAACGAAGTTAACCGCATTTATGTACTCAAATATATATATATATATATATATATTAATGAACAGACTGTTTGCAACTTTGATAAAATATTTTCTTGTGAATAATAATAATAAAATTTCCCAGGATTTTCCCCGGTAAACATTTTTATACACAAGAATCTGTGTAATATAAATATTTTAAATTGATTTTCACTCTATGTCAATTATTTTTCTTTGGCAATTGTCAAATTTCAATTCCCAAAGGATCATAAAATTTTTACAAGAACAATCGTATATGGGACAAGAGAAAATTCGAAGAAAATACATACGAATTGCTACGGTTTCAAGTGTTTATAAAAAAAAAAAATACAAAAGAAGAAAAGTACCTTTCCAGGAAGAGATTAAGGTAGTGCTTTTCCTTCACTGCAGAATTGTTTTTCTGTTCATTTGTTCGGTGATCGAAGGGTAAAAGTGGCAGCGGCAACGGTGGTGATGGTGATGGTCAGAAGTAAAGACAACAAAAACCACTCCGAGGGGTTTTTTCCCCATTTTAAACCATCACTTCTGATGGATCAGTTTTAACTCGTTAAATAAATTAACCACAATCGAATTGATATATAAATAATTCTAATTGTCTGCCGGATAACTCATTCAATTCTGCATCTCTATTATTGCAATACTTCCCAAAAAACATCGAGTGAATAAAATCATTTATAAATTGAAAATACAATTAATATAAATAAATTATTTATAATTTAATAGAATATTCATCATAAATTTTATTCACAGTTAAAAAAAAAGAAGGATAAACGTAATTAGTTAACAATGAAAAAAAGCTTCATACACATTTTCTGTTATACTCATTTGGTTTTGTGAAGGAAGAATCCCTGTATATTTGAAAGAATAAAAATAATAATAATAATAATAATAATAGGATAATAGTTATAATGAACAATTATCCATAGATGTAATGTGGTATTGTGCTTACAATACATACAAAAGGTATTATAAACATATCTATAATAGCATATGATAATTCCATATGCACAAAGCATATAAATGGTTCACTGAAAGCTCCTTATCATGCACAAATATTAAATATGTTATGGAAGCAAAATTATGTGTTTGCATTTGAACAATTGAAAATATTATTAGAAAATGCAATATACGAGAGAATATTAAAGAAAAAACTGATATGGAGATTTGATGCACTGAGGGAATTGTGCAGTGGCGGGTCATATTTTTCCTCTTGAATTTCCCACTTGAATGTCATCTATTCAACAGTGAAGTAATAAACAAAAGATAAAATAAACAAACAAATAAATAAATAAATAAATAAAATACAAACAAGATGAAAGATAAATATGAAAAGAGAATTGACGAGTGGTTGAATGGCGCCAGCGAAAACTGGGACACCGAGATTGCACTAAATCCGTTAACAAGGAGTTATGCCACTCCATAAATAGATGGGAAATAAAACAGAATAACAACAGATAGTAACGTAGGAGAAGTTGCTCGGATAGTTAATTAACAAGAAGACTGAAAGATATGAAATAGATGAAAGAAGAAATTCCAAAAGAAAAAGGAAAAATAGAAAAAATGCTGTTGCAGTTATTGTTATTTTTGCACATTTTATATAATGAAGTTGCAATAAAATAACGAAATTTACCAAAGAATAATTTATTGAATCAAATATTATTTAAAAAACAAATAAAAGTAGAGATTAAATTGTTAATTTACATTGTGTATGTTACTGTGGGCTACGTGATATTTTTACAGCTTTGAAAAATACCAATTGTGACACAATAAATCATTCTACCCCTCTCAATTTTATATACCATATACATGTATATGATATATATATATATATATATAATGATTGGGCATAGTAATGAGGACAAATGAAGTAGATGAATTATAAGCGAATGTCGTTCGCTCGCTCGTTCAGTCGTTTTGCGCAGAGGGTCAGGTAGTGTAGCGCTCTCATGAGTTATTCATGGAGTCTATCGTAGCCACTCCATCCAGATTGCGAGATTAATCGAGCGCGCACACTCCTTCACTCATTTAAACGCGTTCAAAGTTTTCGTTTCTCCTGTATTATTATATATATGGTGTCCATCGGATGTATATACATATAGGCAGATCATCCCTTATGTATAATATATGTAAAAATAAAACTGTTTTTTTTTTAGATTATACTGTCGATTTTACAATCAATATTTTATTATATTTTAAAATCGAGTATCATTTTTTTTTTCGTGAATTTATATAAAGAATCATTTTGATTTTACGTGGAATATTCATTTAATTTTTACAACGTCATGGTGGTGATTGGGTTTGCTTTATTTCAGGATATTTTTGAAGGAAAAAAAAAAACAAATATTCTTGATATATCTTTTTTTTTATCTTCAAACCATTTCAACTATTCGATTAACTCGATAAAAACGAACAAAACTACTCTACTACTTGTCAATATTTTATCCTCTAAAAGAACACATTATTCGTACATACACACATAGAATGCACTTTGTTCCTTTTAGCTTTCACAATTTATCGATGTAACATTGAATCATAATAAGACAAAAAAAAAATGTAAAAAATAAAAAAAAAAAAAAAGGGAGAAATTCGTCTCAATAAACTCTAAAGTAACTCTTTGTCCAATGTACTTTCTTCGGTCTATGCATGTAGGGTATTAGTTCTGATAAAAGACGAGGAAGAAAAGGGATGTGATGTTGTACAGACGACGTTATATGTATATACAGTGTTTCATCAGGTTAAATAAAGATCCGCCAGCTCTTTTTGGTACTTTGGTGGTTACCAACCTGAAGACAAACAAACGAAGGAAGCAGGAAAAGGAAGAGAAGAAAAAAACGAGTGTATGGTATATATTCCGATAGGTTACTTTATCGTTGGTCGTCCACTACTGTATCGTGTGGTCTCAGTTGATGTTGCTACTCTAAATTACAGTGTCGATTAAAACCACTCATTTGCTATGGAGCCATGTGCACTAGTCGTAGTACCAGTAGCAGTAGTAGTAGTAGTAGTAGTTGTACTTCTTTTGCCAATACCATCGTTAAATTTTCTTTCTGCCTCCGATCACAGAAATAAATCTTGGCAAAAGAACATGGTCGATTTTCCAAAGATGCCATTTATATCCCTTTATCCCCCTTCCCAATCCACATTAGTAATCCTAGTGGTCTACATAACTTTTCCTGATAATTATTGATCTCCATAATCCAATAAATAGTAATAATTCATCAAGTCTCCAACTTCATCAATAAATTATCGCATGATGAATAGTATTGACAGAAAGCTGCAATATTTTATTGGAAATACCTTTCGTTTTCATTTTTTATTTTTATATCATTTGAATATTTAATATAAAATGTTACTCTGTTGTACAGAGTGAAATATTTCACTTTATTTATTGCTGATGAACTCGATGAAAATATTCAATTTAATGAAGCACTACATTTTTACGTCAATATTTATTTCAAAAAGCACAGAATATTTTCGATGATTCAAAATTCAATTATATTTCATAACAAATGGAACTTAGTGTACAATGCAGTGATAAATAGTGACATGATGTGAATAAAAAATATTATTAACATAAATAATGGTGGAAAGAGTGAAGATAGAGAGTGCAAAAATTTGGAATAGTTGAAATTCATGGGTTGGTGCGAAAATTCAAGCTGAGATCAGTTCACCCATGGGCTCTTAAGCTTTCCTACGTCCGGCTAAGCTTAGTGGTATGCCATTTTACCTTACACATACATATATACAATACCTATATACAGTATCTATATATATATATATATTCTTACTTATTTTAGTGTGGTACCGCTGAGGCTGAACATCTGGATCAAGGAAAGTTTTGATGATAAGCTGACGGTGCACCAGATATTCAGCATCCTATTGATAAATTTTGCAAGCTATGCATTACATATATATATTCCATGTTTATACATATTTTACAAGAGACGATTAGAAAAAAAAAAAAAAATAGAATGAACGAGGAAAAAAACGCAGGGACAATGAATCCTGGCAAGTAATTTAATTGAACGACGTGTACTTTTCATTGTATCGGTGGAAATCATATTAAAATCCTCGAAACAATATGAAAATGAAGATATATAAATGTCATTTATATTTGTGACGAGGTCGGAAGTCGGATTTAAATGTGACACAACAATTTATCGTTGCGTTCCCTCATGTCGAATTACTACCGACAAATTTTCATATCGTTTTTTTTTTTTTTTTCTGGTCCAGTCACTGTCAAGATTACGCAAACTCATATTGGACACAGACAGACAGCAGCTTTAACATCAGCGTCACATTTTTTTTATATATATACCGCACTCATAAAAAGTAAATTAGTTTTGTGAATATTATTAGTATTTTTATTTTCCACCGGTACGTCGTGAAATAAAAGTGAGATAAATCAAAACAAAAAATAAACAATTGGATAATATAAAATGTGTTGGTTATGGGTTTCATTGACACGTACATGGTTGAATGGCACTTGGAAAAAAAGTATTTCTTGTATATCGACAATTCCGTTGGTGACCTCTCGCTCTTTCACACTATCAACTCTTCTTTTTCCCCCGTTTTCCTGTTTCATCGTGGTAAAGCACCAAAGCCTCTGGCAATGTGATAGAAGTGGTAAAAGGGAGTGTCGAAAAAGTGGCAAGAGAGAGTTGGTGTAGAGAAGAGGTTACGTCTACACGCGAAGAGATAAAACCAATCACACGGCACTGTACACACAGATATTTATTACTGTGGATTATCTGGCCAGGCTCCAAATACAAACACATTTCTTGCTCCATTTGTAACCCTCCAGTCTCACCCATCCTCCATTTTATTCCCTTGGTCTCGCTCGCTCTTTCTCTTATGTCGCCAGTAGTGAACAAAGCAACGACGAAAACATAAATTGAAGTGAAGAAAATGAGAGAAATATTATAGAAGAAATGGAGTAAAATGAACTATTATGTATATCTACTTGGTGGGTAATGAACGATATTTCGTGAAAATAAATAAATAACCAGCGATAACCCTGATTTATATATATATATATATATATGAATTTGAATGTGAAATGGGGAAGGAAGATGTGGTGAATAAAAAGAAATAATAAATATGTTAGGATAAACGTGTG
>CAJUYH010000746.1:0-25845 GCA_910591685.1 Galerucella tenella
TATTATTATTATTATTATTATTATTATCATCATCATTATTTTTTTATCAATGATTAATATTATTGAATTAAATAATTGCGATAGAATAAATTTCCACGAGACAATTTGTATAACAATGGCATTATACGCATGTACAATATAGTGATAAATAAATTTATTACATGGGTTGAGCATTGCAATTCGTAGAGTAAATTTAAATTAAAAGTATTATCAAGCCGGTATACATATAGTCAGCCGACCTTCTGACTCAACGAGTAAGCAAGCGTGCAATCCCAGGGTCGCCATTACTATTGCATATATACTCGTGTAGCATTATTCCTACTGTAATTGTTCATCAGTTGACACTTCCGTCACACGGAGTCGCAAAATGGATTTGTTCTACTCGTCACAATTTCTAGATAGATAGTACTAGAGAGGATTATACGATTGTCGTATAGTGAAGACAATTCGAGTATGTTAAATACACTGTTGTTCACTGTATTACATCAGTTCGATGAGAGAATTGAGGAGAGTCCTTTATGTAATTTCCACTTTGCATTAAATCTTCTTTTGAAATAAAATTGTGGGTGACTTACAGTATTAACCGATCGATAATACTGTTTTTCTCTTGCTTGCCCTGCGGTCGTCCTTTTTTCTTTTTTCCCTCATTACTTCTATTGTCTATACTGCCGCGTCAACAATTCTCCCTGATGGATTTTTATGTCGCGGCGTTCCTCATGATGACACTGGAAAAAAAAAGAAGAAATTTATATAGGAAATACTTTTATATATATTTACAAAACGATGAAATTGAATTATTTGCCTGGGTACTTTAGACTAAGGTCACATTTAAGTTCACGGTAGTTGGATTGTAAAGTTTAACGATGCAATCGGCCAAGTCGTTCTTGTGAAAAGTTTGAATATCGTACAACTGTGCCCTTGATATTATTAATTAACCAAGAGCATAGTACATGTGCGCTCATTATAAGGTGTGAAGTTTATCCAATAATTGATGATAGCTACTACTGACTTGTCTATATTTGTATTTATATCATTGTGTATTTTTATCTATGTCCACCTGTACAAGTGTTTGGTAGTTGATTAAATATACGATAAAATAAAAAAGAAAAAAACAACAAATAAAGTACACGGTATAAACCTATTTAAATTTATCTAAAATACTCGTGCAAACAGTGAAGTTTGCTTTTAATAAATATTCCACGGAAATAAAGAAATGCATTTTATTTGAATTTGTTTCATCATAAAACAAATCTCATTTTTTTTTTTTTTTTTTTTTTCGTCCATGAATGATATTGGAAAATGTAAACCAAAGCAGGTACACAACGGTAAAGTTTAATATCGAACGTAATGTTCATACACTTGACGTCATGCAAGTTTACAACATTTCTTTCTCTCTTTTTTTTTCTCTATATTTCGTGTTATTATTTATTTATGATTACAAACAAATACAACTGTATGAATATATTAATACAAATAGGGAATACGATAAATCTGACAATTAGGTATGGAATGTCGGATTCCTTATTCGACATTCATTTATGTGCGAAGAATGTATGTATAACATGGTTCATTGGTTCAATATATAACATGAATGTGCATATGTAGGAGGTCATTGGACGCCAATCGATTCACAGTTGGCGCCTGGCTTGGCATTTCCGTTCAAATCGATTCGTCGATTTTGCTTATGCAAACATTTGCAACTAATGACTTAGTGACCAGCGTCCACATATCATTACACACTAATTCTCTTTTATTGTTAGACCTTGTCTTATAAAATAAAGTGGCCACAATCATATATAGTGCATCCAAACGTCCAATTTAACTGTTTGTGCTATGAACAATCGAATGCTACATACATGTATCTTAACTATGCCACCATTCTGTTGACTATAGTTGTCGTCATCACGCAACACACGTTCAGTAATCGACTGACTAATATCGTGATTGAAACGAGATAGTCGTGTCCCAGTTCCAAAGGCGTTTTCATAATACAAATTGTAATATATGAATGTCCAAATAGAAGTGATCTTCTATTTTTTTTTTTTTCTCTATGTACTTTTGTCATATATTTCTTTTTCGCCAATTACATTATCGCACATTGTCTGCTTTTGTTGATTCGCCGAATGATATGGTAAAAAAAAAAAAAAAAACGAAACCGAATAACAAACGATATTGATCGATAGTTGTTGAAGTTTGCGCTGATGGAGAACTGCGATTTCTAGAAATTTGAATGAATAAATAAATGTCTGTCTTTTTATGTTTGACCTTCAATTGAAATTCACGAATTTTAAATGGGTTTTAAGGTGAGGTAAATCCTTTACTGTGGTTGAGCATTCTCGCCCGAATTCGCATGTTATTGTGCAGTTACATTGTACAAATGTTTAATCAAACAAATGTAACATGGTCCAAATAAAAAAATACGCGGATTATAGAAGTATAATTAAAAAAAAAAATTTATATAACAGTGAATTTCTTTTTGTTGTTTTCGTTTTTTTTACTTTTCATCATTTTTTTTGGAATTTACCTTCAAACCAATTATTGAATACATTGATGCATATCTACGTTTGACAATAATTGAAAAGTTGTTAACAAAATAACGATTGTTTTATTGTGTGAGTAATGCCAATTACCATTATGGAATATTCAATTGAACAGACATTAAAGTAGAAATCAATAAACGATTGGAAAACTCGAACTAACAATTGTATATAAATAAAATTCAAGACCATATCAATTTAAATTCTTTACATTCCTGTACAATTCCACACATATTTTCATTATAAAGCCAACACCAGTCGATAATGCAGGTAGAGCTTTCGCCATCTCCGTTAAAAAGCGTTCTGTTTTGTGCTTTTCACTGTTTTAACGACTGGAGAAAGTGTAGAGAATGTATGGCCATTGAATGTTGAATGGCATAGGACACAAGGTGTACGAGTTTCAACAGTAAAATTATCTTTCAGGTGAAGTGTTTAAAGTAAATATTGGTGCGATGGAGCAACATGTTAAAAGAGCACAACACCCTACCCACATATACACTACACAATCGACCCACAAGCAAAAAGTCCTATATAACGATTAATAATTCTGTACATGACTCTTTCTTCTCACACATAATGCATTTAAAAGCTTCCATTGTGAATATTTTTATTCACATTATACTTTCAAAGCTATTCCAATTATAATAAGGTAAAGAAAAAAAATAAAAAATCACTTTTCAAACCCCTTTATTATTTTTATGTTGAATAAAAGTGAATTGACGAGTGAAACCACATAAAAACCTGATAATTTTTCGATAAATTTCACTGAAACGAGATAATAATAAATTGCATTCCATTAAAAGTATTTTGAATGGTATGTAAATATAAATTGTCGCACAAATTTACAGTTAAATGTAAAAATATTTGAGCAGTATTTATTCAAGCGCATTTCTACAGTAATAAACAAGTAGAAAAAACAAAAAGAAAGTGCTGGAGATATTGTGGAATCCGAATAACAGCACAAGTACAATATACGTATTACATACGTACACACACACACACACACACATATGTATTTAGTTTTAGAAACATTCCAATGAGGTGAACACTCGCAGCTAATTCGTATTTTCCGCTATTATACTTTATGGAAGCTGGAGAGCGCGCGCGCGCAATACAACACCATTAATGGTCTTTCAACCTGAAACTTCATTGCGGGACTTGTCATTTTGCATCACGCAACACATTAGTATACAGATATATATAATATCAACTGCATTGAATGTGGCATATCGTGCGACATATCCCATCTCATGAGTTATTCATGATGACACTGCCATCATCCACGCCAAAATTCACATCCAATGTGATGATTACTAATTTACCAACAATCAAATTGACATATTATCGTACTGCCAATATTTGTTTTAAATCAAATTAAATGCTGATATAGCAACAATATGAACAAAAGTATAAGTACCAATATATTGTGAGTCTGATGTTTGTTCATTGAATATTTATATGAAGACGAATATTCACCTGAAATTGAAATGTAGTAACAGTTGCTGTTTTGCAGCTCAGACAATATTTAAGAAATATAAATCGCGTTATATCTCAATGCCAATGACACAATATACACATATCGATAAGTAAATATATATATATATATATACAATTGGAGTGATCGAGCGTACAAAGTTAATTGAGTTTGGTATTTCAATAGATATAAACACCATTCGCAACTGTCCAAGTGGAAGTCAATGGCTTTGGTCAGCCTTCGTTCACAACCGCTGAATATTTCGTGATATATATATATGTGTGTGTAGGTGTATATATTTTGTATATACCCATCAGTATACATACGTATCTATAGAGACGGAGTCGCGAACATACCGAGACTGCGTGGCGTGCGCGCAGGTTTGCCGCCCAGTTATAAAAGGGGTTGAAGACAAGCGCGTCGTGCCAGTTGCACGACAGAGCTCGAAAATTAGGCGTCGTGTGCAGACTATCCAAAATTTATTTGAGGTGAGTCTTCTCATGACTACTGTCACTCTCGTTAAATAATTATGTCATTATAATATAAATAATAATATCAATATATTAGAAAAAAAAAAAAGTGTTTACTTCAATTTTATTTAAGTGGTAGATCGATTTTGTGTATTATTATTATTGTTTTTTTTTTTTTTTTAATAATAATATTGAATATTCATTTGGTTGTTAAAATTACATTTTATAAAAATAGATACTGAATCATTTCAATTGCAAATTAGATCATGAATACGGATACCAGAATTTTAATTTTAATAGTTTATAGATATAAACATAAAATAAAGTTGATTTGGGTGTATATTTTTTTTTATGGGGCCACGATTATATTGGACAATTTTTCTGTCGTTAAATTTAATACATTTCACCAATTAGTAATCAGTATGAATTAACCTAACTCATACGGCCTAGAAACGCGTCCGCGCAATTCAACTTGATTCGCACAGTTGCCACGTACAGATATGTAGTATGGTATATATGTATAGGTATGTATGTATATATCATAGAGACATGAAATTGGGTGCTAGTACGAAGTGACGGTGATACCAGTACATCATATGTATACATATAGGAGACTGAGTGAAAAAAAAAAAAAAAAAGAAAAGACTCTTCACGTCCATTCTACAGCGCTCGAGTTGGCAAACACTGCGAAACAATGGAGGAGTGAAGCCTATTGAATGTGCGAAAAAAAAAAAAAGAAAAGAAGGAAAAGAGCGAAAATAAAATTGAATGAAAATTGAATATTGCCAATGAAAACAGTGGCTTTATATTGTATATTTATAGATGATATAAATTCACAGAATAGCTATTCACTATGGGAAATATGCAAATTTAATTTTGTCATTCAAATCGATTATCTTTTGAGTTATTTTTTTTTTTTTATATATTGGATTGACAATAAAATTGTGAGGAATTTTATTTATTGAAACAAATATTCGAGTGTGATTTTATATGGAATTGTCATGGTGATGAACCGTGTGATGGCCCAGTAACATCAATCACATCTTCTATTTTTTCCATTTCTTTTCTTCGTCACACTCTTTGCATATTGTTCCTAATTGGATCGGCGTCAGATGCATTCACATGAAATTTTGCCTATTCAATTGTGAGCAAGTACAGCGTAGCAACTTTTGCAAATGTGATGAGGACAACAATTTTTTTTTTCACTCTTTTTTTTTTTTTTGTCACCCATATATTTGCATACTGATGCTGTACAAAATGAATAATAGTAGCGTGCAGTGATTGTAATACCACCACACGCTGTGATATGTGATGTGTGAAAATCCATTCGGCCCTGATGTGTATTAAGTTAATTAATCATTCAGTAATACTTTTGATAAATGATCGGTTTATGATATAATTAAACTTACAATTACCATATGGCAATGGTATACTCAAATATACCAGTAAATATTATCAACAATTAAATAGAAAGTAAATAGATATTATGAAGGTAATTAATTATCGTACCACAAAATGTGAAACATGTGAATTTATACGTAAAATAATTTTCACATGACGGTGATATATTATATATTAATGAAAATTCATTTACTCTAAACTCAAATGTATTTTTTTGGACTGGAGCCCACGGCTGCCCATCGATTCGATAAATAACATTAAAATGCACCACATGATACTGTCGATTCCCCTTCGTTATATTTCGCCGTTGGCTTTCATTCTAGTTGCATAATTCAGTGTTATCTTCTGGGCGTACATCGGATGTTCGATGACAAAAAAATGAAAAAAAAGAAAAAAACAGAAAAGTATTCTTTGTGTAAAGATGATTTAGAGATGAAAAATTATGGGAATTATATGGGAAGTGCACTTAGCGCTTGCGTCACAAATCCACTGATGCGTTTTTACGTCGACTTAGACATGACGTTCGTTTAATTTAAATTTATATCATCACGGTAGATCCTCTCCATTTTCCATTTTGACTGTTAAAATGAGAGCAAGTGAATTATCGTCAACTTTGTAATAACTGGAGTTGGTTCCTTCACATCTTTAACACTTCTATATTCCGTTCATCACTTATTCAAACTAGACACACATAGTCACAAAGATCATAAGGACTTTTGGACTTGAGGTAATGAACGTGATAATTCCGATAGTTTGCACTAAGTCAAGTTACCTTAACATAAATATTCTGTCTTAGAAATTAAAATGATGAAAAAAATATCACTATAAAATATTTTCTCAGTTTTTTATTCTGCTCCAATTCTCACTGTATAAAATAATCAGAAATATATATCATCATTGTGTAAAATCGATTTTTAAATGAAATGGGTTTTGCACACTAGTACAGCTATATATGCATATAGACTGATATCAGTTTGAAAATTCATACTCTATTGAACCACTGTATATGTATACCGAGTTGCACTCCCAATATTTTCCCTAGTCAATTCGGAAATAAGAATAGCTGTCATTTTCATTTTTTTTTTTTTTTAATACTCCAGACGCCTCAAAGGCGTCGGAGCTGAAAGTACTTTCTCTACTCTTACCCTGATGTAATTGGCAAACGTCGGCCATTGGAGGCATTCCAAATTAGCGAGCAATTCGCAAAGACACCCCACTATACATCATCATACCACCTAGCTCTTTTTTTTTTTTTTACTTTTGTTCCCTTCCGCTTATAGTTTTTATTTTCACTGTGCGAGAAAAAAATTATTTCTCGCACATTTATAATAAATAAATAAATTAAACGTACTTTATTTTGTATATACAATAGTGACAACGACATTGCTTAATATTCGTCAAGTTGCTCAGGTCACTTTCAATTTTCCACACTACGTATATCACCATGAGAGTATACATTTAAAAATAATATTCCTATATTTAACTGGTTGACAATTGATTCACCAGGCCTTACTATATTAACTCGAAGCCTTTGCGCCTTACTATAGCTTCTAATCGCGAAATATATAGCATTATTCTTTGAAGTAATCCACGTTAACGAAGTTTAATCGCCTTCTTAAATCCACGATCAGTGAAATAATCCGTCTAGCCACCCACTAGTCGTATATAATGCAACAAAAACCTTTTCCAACTCATGAAACATTAAGAAAATTATCTTTGTTCCCTGGACGACAGAAGACTGCACATACTACACAGAACTGTACTAAATCTCATATCTCATTCATTTTCCAACTCTATTTCACTGTCTTCAAATACCACCCTTGGGATTACTACGATTCTACTGAGGTGTTACTATAGATGTCGATAGTCAATATATTCACCAGTATTCATTGTGGCCTTCAACAGCAACACCTACCCAAACAGTTTGTAATTAGCTTCACTCAATCTCTTATGCCTAATAAACATATATAAATTGTCGTTGTGATAATGTTCAAATCAGACTGGTGATTTATTTGAGATTGTGACATACATTATTTGATGTGTCTCAAGTACAGATACAAAATATTGAGAGTACATCTGATAACAAAGGTGAATTAAATAGAATGAATGGTGAAATCGAGTGTACATATAGTGAAAGACACATGGGACATGATGAAGTGGATATATTTTCCCTTTGACTTATTCAAATATATAAACACACTTGTTATATACTATACACGCATCAATTCTATACTGTAGCAGTTCTATTTGCGTTTATATCATGTATACGTTCATTGTGAGGCCAATGAAGAGATGATTGACATATACCTATAAAGTTTGATAGCGCAACTTGTTTGACGATGGCTATATATTTCTCACTGTTTATCAGCTGAATATGCTTCAAGCGTTTATAACTAATAATACATAAGCAAATTTATGAAAGAGATTTATTCAAATATTTCTCAATATTTTACAGACGCACGCACTTGAAGTTGCAAAGAATATGAAATAAGATAACATATTCGAATGAACAAAATTGGAAAAGTGCAGTTTAGTTATATTCAATTCACGTAAGAAATTGAACGATGGTTTTTTGTTTTTCTTTTTTTTTTTTTTTTCCTCTCAAGAGATGAGTTTACTACCGCAATTTCAACGATGCTCTACAATCACTATTATACTATAGTACTATTTGATAAGAACATTCTTCATACGTGACCGAAATCCGTAGAATTCATGAATACCTGTAGTAATGTTTGTCGATAGTAATGTGAATGCATTTCACAATGTTACTTTTTTCTAACTCTTAATGGTTTATGTAAATTCAATTGAAAATAGATTTGGAATATATATTACAGTTTGTATTCAGTATTATTGCCTCTTGATGATGTAATATTTATATATATATAAATGTATTTTATGTTGATAGATATTCTCAAGTCAGCGGCGAGTGAAGCAGTGAATACAGACCAAGAAACAACCAACGACGAATTGAAAAACGACAACGAGTCAACGGACTTGAGTGAAAAGGAAAAGGAGGAAGCGGCTACAAGAATACAAGCAGCGTTTCGTGGCCATCACGCCAGAAAGAATATGAAAGAAACGGAAACAGCATCGCAGCAAAAGCGAAATGAGGAAGACGATACTGAACCTACTAAAGAACAGCTTCAAGAGGAATTTCGAGCCGACGACGTAGGTCAGTTATCGGAAAATTATCATCTTATAATATTATTTTACTTGAAGTATTCAAATAAGTTGGATATATATTAATATATTTATATATGTTATTGTGAAATTTTTTACAGAGCTGTGCAATGCTGCGACGAAGATTCAGGCGTCATTTCGTGGCCATATGTCGAGAAAAGAGCAAGGTGTGACAGCGGCGGTAAAAGCTGCCGAGGATTTTGTTGAAAGTGCCGCATCAAAAATTGAAGAAAAGGTAATAAAATTTGTGGAGATTTTTATTTATACAAAAACACATTTTATATTCGTTTAATATGAATATAGCAACATTATTTGGAAGCTGTCTCTTGCCGTCGGCATATATTCACAATTTTATATAAGCCAATATGTTCACAAGCGGCTTTTGTATATTGGTTGCGAATTTTCTATATTTACACCAATAATACAAAAACAAATTCAAACACTTCAACTCAATATATATGGACTTAGTCTTTGGTTGCACGCTAGCACACAATAATTGACTGGCCTTGTGCATTGTAATATTGGTTTGCTACAAGTGAATATAGAGAGTCCATGGCCAAAGTTCGATTTGAATATCAAATATATACATTTAACTATCGCCTAAAGTTTCCTACTTGTAGTGATAATGGACGATCACGTGACGATCAATATAATTATATTGATGGGAAACAACGAGGAAATGATACAGAAAAAAAATATGACAGGGGAGCACAAATGATTTCATAACAAATTTATCACTAATGCTGATATATCGTGTCATGTTGCAAGATAATCATCTTGACCCGAGTGTCTTATATCACGTGACAAACTCAGTATCAATATTTGAAATCGTCACTCTGTCGCGTTTGATCGAGAACGACATCATGTCATAAACACGAAAGTGAAAGAGTATACGCTTTACTGAAGTACATTCGTATGACACTTTTTTTTATCTTCTCGCACTGTCAGTTAATATTTTTAATTATGACTTTCTTTTTTCTTTTTCTTTTTCTTTTTATGAGAATTCTAATGTGATCAATGATACTTGGAATCATTATTGATGTCCTGAGTATTTTAGAAAATTGATATATACACCCATGTATTTCAATAGTTTTGGCAATGGCTCATGTATTCGAATATATTTATTATTATATATTTTTCGGAATAAAAGGACATAAGACAAAAATGAACATCGTGAAATCGTTGAAACCGTGCGCGATAGCAGTTTGGTAGTCTCTGAGGGTGCACACCGGACATGGATTCACATGGATGGTTCCGGATAGATATATATATACATATATATATTTATATCCATGAAGTTGGCACGAAAATATTCAAACTTGAAATGGTATATGTCCAAATTTTTTATCATTTTTGGCTCGACAACGAAATCATCAGTTGGCGCCCATCGGCATCATTTTAATCGAATAACGATAACTTTGACTCATCAATCTGTTCATAATATACTCGTTTATCAGAACAAAAATATATAAAACGGAAAATATGTATATCCGCTTCACTTTCAAAAAAAAAAAAAAGTAGAAAAAAAAATCCAATCTCTGCTAATACTGTATGAGCTCAAAGATATTTGTAACAAACCTCTGAATAATATTCTCGACAAACATAATCTAGCGAGGAGTTTCTTCTTGAACATTTGAAACGACCGTCTTATGTAGATAAATGTGGATATAAGTTCATTTTTGTATGTTTTATTTAATATATAAAATGGAATATGAGAGATTGAACAAAGTTGAGATGAAAAAAAAAAATAAATAAATGTGATAAAAAATTGGTGAAGAGAAATGTTCAAAATAACAAAACAAAATGATTGGGTAAAGGAATACATGGATAGGAGAAAAAATACAGCAAAGATGAAAACGAACAATCGAAAAGAAAAATACTCTTCATATCTAAAGCCAAATGTTCATCTGCCTTGTATTGAAATTGTTTTGGCAAGCTTCACCCTATCCCACAAATACACATACATATTCCAACGTATTTATCCTCAACTTTTCAACATTGTAAATGTAACGAAAAAAAAAAAAAAAAAAATTATACACATATACCAACATCTCTTCTCATTATATCAGTAGTTAACTAACAGTTGCAACCGCTGCTCATAGTTAACGTTATTCACATTACTCTGATAACACAAACGACTCCAAACGCTTTGTTACCTGGTATACAAAGAGAGGCGAATTAATAATTAACAAACTCATTGCATTGTGGCTAATGGCAAAAATTCATTCATTCTCATCAGCCTGTGATTTAATCACAAGCAACGATGCTCGTAGAGGATATCATATTTGAATTCATCTGGGAATTGCTCATCAACAGAGATATATCCTCGACTATCGAGGATGTTATATCATAATAGAAGAAAAATATCCCTTATCATTATAGTATCTCCTCTCTGTTTACTACTTGTGACATATCAATGTGAATAATCAATTGCAAAGACTCGGCGCTCACAACCGACATATACAACTTGACTATTTGTCATTATTTGTTCATTCAAGTTTACTTGTATCCAACGACCAAGTGTGCCACGAATCCATCAAATTATGTGCAACAACTTCAATGTATGTTTGTATAACAACATATATATGTGTTCTAAGTGCTCAACATACGATATATTCAACCAATAGACTTACGGCACGCTCATGTTCACTACAACTTCACTTGTAAACTTCTAAAAGTGACGGAACATGTAAGAATGAGCTTTGTCGAGTAAGTTATGCACTAGATAACTCGTGTAGCTAGAGTTATCGGCCAGCACAGTAATTAGTTTAACATATGGCGCACGTATATATAGGATTATACTTATGGTCGTTTTATTGCCATATATTTATGCAAAAGAAATGGAATGGGATTTAATTACGAGGTCGAGTGAACTATATTTATAATAGTTCTCTCTTGAAAATTGATGCAATTAATCTCGACACTTCATTCCACAATACGAGGTATTTAATGTGGTAAAAGTTTGAACATAATGATGGCTGTGGTGGTGGTGACCCGGCCTGAACAGGACATTATTGTCGACGTCCATTATGTAATGTTCACTTTTTTTTCGTTTTTCTTCTTTTGTTATTTTTTCATTTTCTCTTTTATTTTCCTCGGTTCTCTTATCATCCGTTATCCTTGAAAAGGAAATTAATCTTAGTCAGCATGCTAGATCAAACTCCCGTGGCTTATATAGTTGGCTTGAAGGACGTCCCAACAAAACACCAATGCTGAAACCTTGAAAAGAACCGATCGAACATATGTCGTCTACATATACATATGTGTGTGTGTGAGTGTAGGCATGTATATTTATATGTGTGTATAGGCTCTTGTTCAGCGCAGCCCTAATTCATATATTTGCTGATATGACATTGTTATATATAAAGAAAATTCTTCATTCTTACCTAGAAGCTGACGTGAAAAATTTTACTATCAATTTGGTGACAAATTATATATCCTATCTGAAAGTACACACGTGTCATAATTATCTTGGTTACACTGTCACTAAAAGCTTCCGGCTGTAGAAATATTGAAGTGGCTGGTGGCGAAATGTCGTCTATTGAAATACATGTGTCCATGGTTGGAGTGTCAATCAACAGGAAATTATAGAGGGATTGAATAATAATGACTGATGATTGACATGGGATCTACTGATTACCGGTGTGATTGTGAATTACATGATGCGCGCACGAATGCTTCATCTCTTGCACATTCATACATTTATATAATATGGATATAGTACAGTGGATGTGTGCAGTTGGTGGATGAAATCTTATTGATGACTTATCTATTTTGAATAAATTATGGAATTTTAATATTTTGGCATATATACTTTTGTATTTTGTAAATAGGAGTGTAGATATGAAATTGAATGAATTCAATTGAATGTATCGATGGTGAGTTGAGAGCCTTGAGACAAATAATAGTTGAAAATTAATTTTTCAAATCCATATGATACGACGAATAATAAAATTACAATCGATGAGATAATGAAATTATTGATTGCAATTGATTTCACCCACATTCTCATGGTAACACACAGAACCAGATGTGCAGATATTCTTGTGACATGGAGGTTGCGGATTGAGATATATAGGTTGACCATTTACGGTCACTGAATCGCGTCATCTATTAAATTATCGCGTCGCCTCATCCATATTGAGCCAGAGATAATTATATTAAATCAGTAATTTCATTTATTAGTGTCTTAACTACTTTTATCAATTTAATTCTTCAAATGTCTTATAAATTTCATTTGAAACGTTAAATATTTATTTTAGAGCTGATAAATATAAAAAAAAATATTTTTTTCTCTGTTAAGTCGCGTGCAATTAGATTAATTAATTTGGCAAGCAAAAGCTAACGTCGATAGATTATATCGCGTTGTGCTAAATGCAGAAATACAGTTTGAATATATTTTTATGACAGGCAAGAGAAAAAATAATTTTGACATTGGTTGAATTATAGAGTATGAGGGACCATTTCAAGTGTCACGAACGAATGAATGACGTTGTTGTGGTTGACTGGACATAATGGTTAAAATTGTGTCATGTATGAAAATAAAAGAAAATAAAAGGAAGAGAAAAGTGATGGGTACGACATTGCAAGAGTGAGCGAATAAGTAGAGGTCGTGGCCGCCATGTGACAGGAGTTCAAATCAATTTCCCAATATTCGAAGTAATCCAAGTGGTTGAGCGAGTCAGGCCCTACGGAGTTTTGCAGCTGTGGCAAATATTTCGATTGAAGTGCTTGGTATTGTATAATAAAAGGGAATAAAATGAAAGAAAAATAAAAATAGAAAAATAAAAAAACTGCTACGTCGTGCGATTTCAACAAAAGTGAATCACGAACTTGTACATGACCATGATAATAATCTTGACCACGTAAATAAGCCATATCGATTTTTTTATGTCGACGTATTATTACATAATAAACTACATTATAATGAAAAATATGATGAAAAACAAAAAAAATTATTAGACAATGACGACCTTGCGACTTTTTTTATTTTATTTAATAGTGATAGACGTCTTGCATTCTGTAGTATATACCAGGATAGGAAAAATATAACACTATGAGCGATGGTAATAAAAGCTTCTGAGCTATAGGACAGGGCTATTGTACCGTAATAGAAAACCGTTTGATGAGGCATGTGTACAGTATAAAAAGTCGTATATTTTAGGAGAAAGGGAAAAACAGAGATTGTTGGTAGTTTACCAAGAAGTGAACCATGCAAGAATGACGCGAGGATTTTAGCAAGGAATGTCTTCTAGCAATATATATATATATGTATGTGTATGTATGTGTATGTGTGTGTTAATAGTGTATAATTCAAATTTGCAAAATTATGTTTCGCTAGCGGACTCCTGGTGTTTCAGCTTTGACGTACTAAAACCTCTCTAGTTGCACGCATTTTATGCGAAAAGGCTTTCCACCTAGTGGTTTCATTGCAACGGCTACCGAGAAATTGTTTAAGGCACCTCATGTTCGTCGTGTCATGTTCTCTATGTTCATGTTGTTCAAGAGTTATATTATATATACGTGGCACATTTCCAAGAGCAGTCAATCTCATACAACCACAAATTCGTTTCGCCTATCGTGTTTTATTACTTATGAACGAATGATTAATAATATATTGAGAAAAAAAAATTAAAAATTGTAAATTGCATTTTATATTCGTGAAAGAATTTCTCTGTGGATATCTGGATGTAACAACAGTTTATTGTGTCATGATACTAAATTATACCCTTTATATTTATTCAACTCGGATAATATTTATTATTACTGTTATTATTACAATAATTCTATCCAATTATCACATTGAATCATCTACTAATTCTCTTTATGGATATTATTTATTGTTATGAACATTCACAACTGTTATGATTCACATTTGCCAGATGGGAAAACTTGGCGAAAAAATTCTGTGAAATTACTCAGCTATATAAGCTATATAGGCTCTACTAAATTTCACACACTCCACACACATATATATATATATAATTTTTTTTGCACATGATGAGGTGATCTTTAATATTATTTTTTGACTGTATATATGGGTATGTTGGTTGTAATCTCAGCCTCAACACCACAAAAGTCCGGGGCTACCAACTAAAATTGTTAACGTTGATGAATATCATCCATTTTTTTTTTCCGCACTCACAATTCACCACTGCCCTAAATTACATTCACAACACTCGCAATACCACATAATATATATATATGACTGCGGTTTATATGATGATACAACACACTATCAATGTACAAAATGAACCAATGTGTAGCAAATGGGACACGTATACATATCCAACATACTTTAACTCAAACTTACTCCTTGGCTTCTTCGTCGCAAACGAAACGTGACGAAAAGCGAAGACCTTTCAAATATATATTGCCGCAAGGTGTGCTTCTATGTTGTACAAAAACTGGCTGACAGTATTTCCAGAAGCGGTTCACAATGTAACGTGACGTTAGCATTGAACGTGCACACGATCAATCATGTATACCTATCGCTGTATACCAACGTATTGCAATAAATTATGAATAGCGTATCTATAAATATAATATAGCAATTGTGAAAGAGTACAATTATTAACTATATTGACATAAAATTCAATAGAATATTTTAATTGTATTTTAGAATGAATTTAATGTTGGTGGTTGATCAAGCAACCAATGATGGTGTGATTAATCATGAATGATGATTATCACAATATATTGATGCTGTATTGGTGTAAATCCCTTTGATAATATCATGATTCACCATCATCTCGCAATATCCCATATCATCTCTGCTTATATCACATATAGGCTCCCTACAGGTCTCAAGTCACCTGTATCACCGATAGATATAAGTGATGTGTTACACACACCAAAGCTGCAAGATCATAATAATATACTTACTTATGGCTTCATCCAAGTCATCCCCACGTTTGTGCTATCTTCATTGAGATATTGGAGAATATTGATCCGGCCTAACATAAACTCTTGCAGGCTGTATATTGGATTGTTGAATTTCGCGATGTATTGGGTGGAAAATGTTCAAAGACCAATTCGAAAAGTAGATGGTATGATAAAATTTATTGTTAGAGAAACGCGATATAATGGAAATTGTAGAGTAATTTTCAACTTCTATTATACATATATATATATATATAAAAAAAGAATAACAACAGAAAAAGGATATTAGAGATTCGCATTGAGATTATTCAGTCTCACGGGCAATCTTGTTAATGGTTATTTTCTGCTGATTCGAAGCAATATGAACGCTGGAATATCCATATTGATAGTTATATCTATAGTATTGCAGCTTTCAAGATGTTGGCTGGTTGTGCCAAGAGACTCGCATCATTCTTTTCTTTTTCTCTCGATGTTGGTTGGGAAATAACTCATGCTTTATTTAATAGACATGTTGCAAAAAATATATGAATATATATACTATTTGCATGAGGTATATGAATGTGAACGAGGGGATTGAACATTATTAAATATATATAAATATATTTTTTTCAAAATCATATATAATTAAATACTTTGGCTTTCTTGCAAGAAATATTTTTTATATTTTTATATTGACGGGCATATTGGAAATGAAACAATGAATAATTTTTTATAACTACATACATCCACGGATACTCATTTTTATTCTATTTTATGGTTTGATCGCGTAAATTATATTTGTATATATGTATAGTGGACATGCTACGACGACTCGGACAATCTCACGGGACCACCTGAAAATGAAGCAGTGAATCGATATTGCGAGCTGGCGAATGCGGTCGCGAAAAGCGTTCGACCGCGCCCCTGGGTGGCCAAAAAAAAAAAAATAGTAATAATAAAAATGAAAACAAAAAAATAAAATATAAAAAAGGAGTATGAAGTCAGCACACGATTCACATATTTTTCCCCACATCACAAACAAAAAATATTTTGTTTAATATTTATATGTATAGTATCGTGCAATGGTGCAATGGCTGTATGAAAAACTGAAAAGACACTTTAGAGATTTAGAGACGCCTTGAAGACACGTTATATTGTAAAAGGGATAACGCGTCGTTGCCAGTAGGTTGAATTTAAAGTTTTTGACACCAAAGTCGTGGAATAAGAACAAAAAAAAAATAGCAAAAAGAAAAAAGAATAAAAGAAGAAGAAGAAAAGTAATAGTGACAAGATCATTTATCATAGAGATGGCGGGAGGATCTGGAGGGTATGATGATTATTCAGCAGCTTATATATGGACGGATGAACAAAAAAAAAAACGGAGCAATAATAAATGGCATCTTTCTGTTACAAAGTTTTTGGCAGACAATGTAAACTGGAGTATTATGATTGTGCCAATGATACTAAAGAGTGAAAACGCCTAAGGAAGAATGGAGCTGGGGGTTAACAAAAATTTTTTTCTATGTGCACTGCATGTTTTCTATACAGTTATGAATATTATTCCTCTACAGTTCATGTTGTGCGAATATAAATATATATATGTATGTATGTAGATACGTATTCATTGTTCAGATTTTTGTATGCCGACAATAAAAATGTTTGATATATGAGTGCACTGTCATGCAATTATTTTGTGGAATAAATATCATGATTCAGTATAAATATGAGGGAAATAAAAAATGTTTATTACAAGACGCCATGTAGCTATTTGTTAATAATTAAAATAATGAATTTTCATAAAATAAAAATTACTAATTATTATTTAGAATAGTTTAGAAGGTATGTAAATAAATTGTTATATGGTAATTGGAATTTACAGTTTACTTTGTAAATTGTGTGATAGGAGGGGGTTATTTTGCGTCTCTTTCAGACGCTTGAGATTTGTTGGACTCACGCGAGGCCACCTGTCCAGCTACTTGGTTTAGTTATAATTAACCCTAAAAATAGTGGTGGTAGTCGTAATAATATATCATATACGTTCTCTTAACCCATTTTATATTTAACATTTTTCCATCTATCCATGAGAATATAAAAATAATTTTACTCGTTATATAAGTGATATATTTGCATTAACCGGTGATAAATCGGGCAAAGCCTTTAATTCAAAATTTATACATATAATGTTTCAGGTGGATGATGCCGTGAATGAGTTGGAGGGTATCGATCTAACTGATCCGGATTTGCATAAAGCTGCGACGAAAATTCAGGCAAGTTTCCGGGGTCATAAGGTTCGTCAGGACGTAGACATTCCGAAGAAGTAAAGGGGATGGGGGGGGGGGGGGGGGGCAATGGAGAATAACGTGAAGCGACACAGTGAGAAGGTAGTGACGACGTCGCAAGTGCAGGCCAAGCCCGACAATTCGGCAGGACATGCAATCAATGAACTTGAGTTATTTCTTTAAATTTTTTTTCTTTTTTTTTTTTTCGTCTCTTTTATATTGATGAAACAACCTCGTAAACCAACTATTCTAATGTAAATTCGCCATGAAGAAATTATAAAAAATTTTTAATTCCTCTATTTAATGACAAATAGTTGAAACGGGGTCGTTTCATTTGTTATTAAAATTATAAATGCCTCGTCGAGAACACCGAAAGTTGTAAACTGTTTTGCTTCAATCTAATTAAAGTGAAATATACGCCGTCAATATGCATTTTTATGTTCGCTCTGCGATCCCCCCTATTGGATGTAATTCCATTATTTATATATGTATATGTTTAGTATCCTACAAGTATAGATCTAATAATGTCCTGTGCTGTTCGTTCATCGTGGCATTAATGAATGGATCGAGATGATGCCCATGTAGCTTTCAACAATGGGCGTACTTTAATCATTTTAGCACTGATTAATTTCTATTACAATAAAATTAATAATAATATTAATATTGATAATAATAATAATAATAATAATAATAATAATAATAATAATAAAATAATGATAATATTCTATACATACCAATAGAGAATGAGAAACACTGTAAGGATAAACAACAATTAAATAATGCACTTTGAGGGGTTATGAACGGTAATAAGTATATAAAAGAAAGGGAAAGAACAAATTTCAATGTTACGCAGAATGTTCCGTGAACGAGCAGTCGCAATTAAACATTTTTCCGATTTTTGTAAATGCAAATTGTGAGATATCACTATACTGTGCGAAATCACGTAGATGAAAATCTAATCTCAATATTATTATATTGCCGATTGGATGACATTACAAATGAAAACAAAAATATTCTATTGAAATATATACACATATGAAAATGGGGAAAAAAAAAAACCAGAAAAAAAACAAAAAAAAAATAATAAAAAGACAGAGTTGCGGAGAACTTGCAACGTTTGATAATCATTTGAAAGTTACATAAACAAAATTAAAATAATTTTTGTTTTGTTTGTTTTTCTTTTCACTTTTTTTTTATACCCTCTACTTTTGAATCGCAGTTGTGAACAAACATATTTCTATACGATATACTCATATATATATATATATATGTATATGTTTGTATGTATGTATGAATTAAATATTATTAACGAAATTCTTTAAATTCAAAAATAAATAACATTTTTTTTTTATTGTTATTGCACCGTTATATTATTTAAATGCTGTATGTTCCTAGTGCCAGGCTAATGCGTGCCTATAGCTACTAATAAAAATTTTTCGAAAAGAAATAATAATGAATTAGATAAACACTAGATAATAATATATTTTTATTTTTGAGGAATTGAAATTATTTGAATTAATGAGATGCATGAATTGAATCCACATAAACGCCCATTTATTTTATTATTTTATATTTAATTGAAATAATACACTGATGTATTATAAAAGTTTGAGTGGAGATTCACAAAAGTATGCGACAGTTCTGTTGATAAAAATGAATATTCCAATTATCTTTCTGTATTTATATATTTTCATTGAATTAGTAGTGCACATCGGCACAAAGCGAATTCAATAAAATTAGCAACAATGCTCAATGTTGCTGTGTGTAGGCCATAAATTTGCTAAATAAACGATTAATTGCGCTTTTCTATTCATAATCTAGTCTATGATACTTCAAATCGGTCAATAATAAATAGGAGCGCAGTCGTTTTTAGCAGGCCTAAAAACTTGAATTATATTATTGATTATAGCTTCATTCAATGGATTAATTTTCTATCAACAAAATAATGCATCGATAAAATTGCCCAATGTAATTAATCAGCAGACAAAAAAATTGAATAAAAAAAAAACAAATAATAATATATAAATACGAACAATTCACATGTACAACTTGCGGTAAAAAAAAAACAAAAATTTCGGAAAATGCAATATAAATTAAAATAAATAGATATTATCATGCACCTTGTATGTAGATACGCATGTAGAATATTTTTTTGTATTGCTATGACAAAACAATTTACATAGTTGAAAATGTCCATTAAAAAAACACTTGAATTTTATTGATAGTTTCCAGAGTGGAGTATTCTATAATGCTTCGTAGACATCTAAAAAAATATTTACAGATAATTAAAAATGAATTATCGTCGTGGAAAATGCCTCTTTTAAGGTAAAATAATATATTAATTGTGCAATAATTTGCTTGAACAATCCATTAATTCGGACTGAAGAAATGATATATTTTCCACTGAGAAAATAAATGTGTATACAATCTTCACGCAGTGAAAATCCGAATTGACATAATTCAAATCAGGTAATTACAAAAGAAATTTTTTTATTTTCCATTCAACTCACAATTTATGTAACGAAAAATTACGATATATTAATTCGTATGACCAATAGCATCTTATGCTACCTATTAATAGAAATAAAATAACAGGCATTTTCTACGATAATAGCACGTAAGCAATCGATGGTCAAATTAATTATGCACCTTGTGCCGAGCTAAAAATTATATATATATGAAAATATACGTATATATCTACTAATAAAAGTGCAACAGAAATACTTACAATGTTCAAACTGAAAAGTACTGTGAATGTAATCAATCGATTTCAAATAAATATCCACTAATGAAAACTAAAGTCAAATCATCACTATTTACACATTCCGCTCTCATATTTTCATTTTATCTTTATATCTACATTTTTGATAGATAATTTACTCAAGTATTCATGGAAAAATAAATCGTTACCAGATGGCACCACCTAACAACTATGTTAATGCAAGAATCGATACATTTTACTACAGAGTCAATTGGGTTCACTGTGTGCGATTACTATATACCAAGCCCATTACAAATATGATTTTGTAGTGTTTACATCCATGAGAGCTCAACTATACAGAGTATTTAAGGTTAAATATTTTTAACCCATCCCATAAATTGACACAATCATTTTTATTACGTATCTCAAAACATTTTTCATCGCGTCGCAATATTTAAATTGAACTTTATTGATTGATTGATTTTTCATTGTTTGAATACGTGAGGATTAAATTAAAAATGGGCAAACAATATTATTGTGATTATTGCGATAGATCATTTAAAGATGATACTGATGCAAGAAAAAAACATCTTTCCAGTCTACAGCATATTAATAATAAAGCTAATCATTATAATCAGTTTAAAGGTAAACATTTTTTGTGGCTTTCAAATTATTCGTTTTGATGTTTATTATTAGTTTGATATTTTCTTATTAGATCCCGGCGATATTTTGAGAGATGAGTCTGGAAAGATACCATGCAATAAATTTTTTAACTATGGCGATTGTCCTTTTGGCAATAATTGTCGATTTTCGCATCTTACGCCTGTCGTCGCCTGGCAACTTCAACAAATGAGTAATTATATACATCTACAATTTCCAATATTAATTTATTTTGTATTAAATATATTGTATTCTTAGTTGCATGGAAACATGAATTATTTCGGGCACAAGAAAATGAGGGGCCCAATAAAAATGAAATAATCGATGAATTCTTTCAATCACCACTTATTCCCAATGAAGAAGAGACAGTAACAATTGATTATCCAGTGTGGAATATTCCATCAGAATTAAAAAATTATCCAAATTTACCACCATCATTATGGCCAATAACACCACAAAGTGTAACAGACTCTAATTTTGGCAAGTGGAGTTGATAAAAAAAAATAGTGAATAATATTTTATAATCAAGTATTTGCATAAGGTATGAACAATAACATTACTCCAATAATACATTATCTTTAGATCAATAATATGGCGTGTTGTGCATTATTTATATTGATCTCTGTTTGCTGAATATATTTAAAATAATTACATGAAAAATTAATTTCCCGGTGTGTAAATACATGTACTATACACATCATGTATATGTAAAACTCGCGGGCAGCCATCTTTTATTATTGTACACATTCGCCATCTACATGTGAATTTGAAAAACTTGTCGGGCCACATCGTCACTTGTCGACAATTTTCGGGCTGCCATCTGCTATATTGCTATATTCACTTCGCACTTCACTTCCCCTCGTCTAAACTTATTCCAACCGTTGAAATCTGATGTATAGACACAGTGCACACAAGCAAAACTCTATAGTATCACGTAGTTCGTTGCCACGATCGCTTGTATATTGTGTTTCCATCATCTCATCTCAGCAGCTTATAATTCATTGTGTAAATAAAAAGACATTTTTGATACTTCACTTTTTATAGTACGGGTGGACTCTTTGAAAATTCACTATCTCCATTCGCCTATCATGATCATCAAATTTCCCGCGTTCAGCAATAAAATATTTGAAGAAACAAATGTATAGTGAATCATTGAAGAATGATGATAGATTGTTTGAAGGTTTGATGCGGAATAGATACATGTCCATCTGAGTGAACGCCGGTTGAGTTGCTTTTCATTGATCAACAATTACATCTCCAATCGAAACATACCAGTTCAATTTTACTGTGGTGAGTTCCTCTTTATTTCAGTCACATTGTGTAACACCAACCCGTGACTATTCTCTTTTTATTTATAAATTTAACGTAATAAATGTGTTTTTAATTGACGACAATTGCAATCATATAATTGACATTGTGATAATTCTCTAGTTCTTTATCTGCAGTACAGATTGACAATAAAAAATAGAAAAGAAAAGAAATTTAAGGTAAATAATATATCGATATTTCAACGGTAAAAAATATATTACATGAACAATTCATTTATTGTTTATCACTTGGACTTTTTCGCATTTTTATTTGTATGCAATATGTAATGGTATTTAAAATTTATGACAGTCAACAGCAATAAATGTTAAACTTCCTCGTTGAATAAAATAAAACAGTTATTATGCAAGGATAAATAACAATGTTGTTGTAATAATGTGAATGGACCGAAATACAATTATGTATTGTGACGTGAAAGCTCTCCAGTGTAAAACTAACTTTCGCATGTTGGGGTGTATTCAATTGCGAAAGCAATTTAATGTGCGAAGCAAAGAATAAATTGTAATTACATTCAATTATCATTATATATATATACACGCGTGGAGAATTGACGGAAAGTTACAACAAATACGAATAAAAGTAGAATTACTCCATTATTTATTTGTTCCACTTATATTTTTCAATTAATTGTTGAAAGAATATCATTGAATAAACCGAAAAATATAGAAAATATCGAAACAATTACTGACACGCAACTTCTACGAAGTTTCATCGATATTACATAGAAACCTCACTAACATATGGAGAGTATTATATTGTTTGTTGAAACACAATAGTTTTGTCTATTTTGTGTATTTTAGTACAGCTTTGACAACAAACAGTACAATTGTTTTGAGGCGATGCTGAAAAGCGAAGATCACTCTACTCATGGCAATAAGTAAAGTTGGCCGATGGCTAATGGCGAACAAACTCATGATATTCTCAGTTATATTTCAATAATTTTGCATTGTGTATTGTACTGTAACTTCAGCAATTGGTACAAGAGTACGCTTATATGTATACACAACTTGCGCCGAATATGCCAATGAAATGAGGTCACTCCTTGACCTATCGGGTGAGGTACAAAAAAAGAAAAAAAGAAAAAAAGAAAAACAAATTCCGTATATCTTGTGGTAGCAAAGTCGAGAATAGAATTCTCAAGAACTTCACGGTAAATTCATCGTTGCGGTTCCGTAAACAAAAAAAAAAATACTTCGTGGCGAATTGCTGAAGCGTATATATTTTGAATTCTTTGTAAACAATGCGGAGTATGATTCATTCGTATTATTATTATTCGATAAAAAATGAGGAATACAGGGAGCAAATAAGATTAAAAATGAGAGAGTGAGTGGAGTCATATGAGAAATCACTACCAAACGCAGGTACAAATTGAAACTTTATAAAAAACTTATTTTTAATAACGTGATGAAGTTTGAGCTTCTGAATTCATTGCCGTACCATGAGCAAGGAGATCCATCATGAAACTGTAATCTGACACAATCTTTATTGCGATTTTACTATTATATATCGATGTGTATTAATGCATCGTACATGTGTAGGTATATTGGCGAACTGGACTGCAATATCTGAGGGTGGTAGAGAGCGTTTCACGTTGAAATGATTATTGCTTGTTGCTTACGCGTTCTAGAGCGCTCGTATCGCCCTTCGAAGACTATAACCTGGTATCGCGCCCTTTATTTATGATCCATTCAGTACACATATATATATATATATACGTTTTACCGCTTTGTAAAATCACCCACACATGACTTATGTTATTCCAACGAATTCCAAACAACAACAGTTCCATATTTTTTATCGCTAACAAAATATTATGAATAAAATTAAGTTTAATAATTTTTTTTCTTATTATATTCAACTCAACTTTATATACATGCATTCCTTATTCATTGCATCTGTGCGAGCAAAAAACATATCACCTCTATAAATTGCATTCTATCAGATTTTTTTTTGTTTTAAATAAAAATATATTTGATAAAAGTTAAACGCCTCCTTTCAGCAATTTAAAATCATTTACTTTCATTGTCTTTATGCGGGCGTATTACGTCATATGATTTTTTTACACTACTGCATATCACTATTGATGTTGATGGCTCCACTGAAAGATCTATGACAAATTCATGCAAACACAAATGCCACACAACTAATTAAAAGCACAGTATTTTTTAGGTATATATTGTATTTTAGATATTTTTTTTATTTTTATTGGTATATATTGCATTTTGTCACGTTTATTGATGATCCAATGTCATTAGTAGTTAATGGATATATTCTTGACCTGCACTTGGTTGAAGATAGCACTTTTATTCCCACTTATTTCAATTTAATTGCAAGTGATTTTGCTCACTTTAGACACCATCTGTTTTACTGATGTTAAATTTTCAATTGCCAATGTGTCACGTGAACTTTGAAACTTCATTCATATACAAAAGTGAAATAGGAGTAAATAAAATTTTGCACCATATGAACAATTTGTGTGTGGTTATACGATTTAAGTGAAGGTATTGCCCATTTCAATATGAAACAATTGTTGGAGTAAAAAATGATTGTAATATATAAATATGTGCAATAAAAAATGCATAAATATCCGTCATGTTATAATACCAACATATACAATATACTGTATATAGTTATATACTACAAACGTATATATATCATCCGGCAATGTTTTCGGCATGGTCTGTACAACCGGCTCATGGCACACACGATTACTGAACCTGAAGGTCCTCGAGCAAAGTCGTTTCGAGTTTATACTCAATATTCAATGCTAATAATATTACAAATGTCATTATTTATCATTTTATAGCCTAATCGAAGCAATAATCCAGCGATTTGAATTAATTAGTTGACACCAAGCTACATCCGTGTTTGAGAGAATTGAATATTCATCATCACTTTAAATAATATGATCCTCTAATTTTTCTGAAATTTATTTAGCGCACATCATCGCGGCCAA
>CAJUYH010000746.1:25945-58280 GCA_910591685.1 Galerucella tenella
CCAAACGCGCATAGTAACTACAAATATATATATATATATATATATATATATATATATAGCCGTAGTGTCGTGCGGAAGACAAGGTCGTCTCATCGGACGCTTATCGTCATACGTAAATTATGCAATGCTCTTCATTATATTTACTTAGTTTTGGGCACTCAGCTGCAGTGAATATATTCTTGTACGACTACGCGGTCAATATGTACTACATATATAAATACATATGTACAAAGTTTGTCAGTTGAAACAAGTGAATGTGTATACTATGCCAGTGTAGGTATACATGAGTTGATAAGCGATAAGCCACCACTTTCGCCGCCGCCATCACCATAGACTTAAGTAACTGTGATGGAATCTCGCGTTCGCCTCTTTGTTCAGCGCATTATCCCTTTTGTGATGTGGCTTGTATCTTTTATATTTATATAACTTCTACGTCGACGGCGTCCTATGAAAATTATAAGGTACTGCTGGAGCAAAATTGCCAAGTGCCCCTTGGGCAGCAACACAGGATTCCATGGAATTTGTGTTGAATTTCATTGATCTTAGTCGAAACTTTTGTGATATGATAGAGAGAGAGAGAGAGAGAGAGAAGTGAATTTTTTTTTTAATTTTTACTTGAGTTACTTATTGTCTACACAGGTTTACCATTCTTCTTACATTCATATAAACTATTCTACAATGCAAATCTATCCAAATGCAGTATAAAATAATTTTGAATAAAAATTTTATACTACAACAATTGGTTAAAATAAAAATTGTGAATAAATAGAACCAGAAAAAAATTCACTCAGTCTTCAATTGAATCATGTCTTCACTTATCGCTTCATTTTATCGTAAAGTCGGCGTCTCAATTTACATAGCCCACAGGTATTCCGTGAGTAAATATATACGTACATGTACGCGCAATGCATTGCTGGCATCGTCATATCGTGATATCACTATGTATCTACAGTACCGGATATATCATCGTCGTATATAGCGTATGCATTGAAACTACATTTCAAATATATGCAGAATAGAAAATGCCGGCAATTCTTAATTGTAAATACGTATACATATATAAATAGTGATTGTGAACTAGTTAAATGTCTGTGAGTGATGGACAATTGCGGCGAATGTTCATTACATTATAACGCATTCGCAATATAACAAAGACCCACTCCATTGACAATTGATGACATTATCTCGTTTTCTATTCTTACAACTCGTCCGGTATAATGATATTCTGTATTTAAGTGACGCATGAATGACTGTGAATTATTCATAAGAAAGTGTAGGCGTGTCAGTAATTCCAGGTGAAAATCAACACTGGGCGCAAACATTTTCCAATAACATACGTAAATTTTAAACATAATGATCTCGCAATAATAATGTTAACGATTGTTATAATCATCACAACATCATACAACTGTAACATTTAACAATTAAAAATTAAAATATATATTTAGATATATGTTGGAATGAAAATTATTAACGGAGTATGTCAATGACCGCGAGACTGAGATCATTTACGTTTGTTGGCCGCACAGTTGATGTATATATCATCATGATGACATAAGCATGTGACGACCACGTGGGTTATTTCCTCTCTGTGTGTATAAACAGTGTGTATGGACATTAAAAATAAAAATAAAGAAGAAATAAATAAACTGAGTAAATATTGCACGCGATGAAAATTAACAAAAAATCATTTATGATAATTTATTTTTTTAAATTGTGTGTCGATGATTGAATTTTTATGAATAGTGCTACCTTGAATAGTATGATACGATCACACGTGCTATTGCATTAATAGTCGTATACAGGAATACTGTAAATCAGAAAAATATTCTGTTAAATATAAATTGTCCAATTCAAAGATTTCAATTTATGCAGTCGAGTGTCTTTCTCGGTTATCGACGTTGACTACTGTCATTCTATTCTTGGCAAACACGTCTGGCAATGTCAGGGAAACTCAACTGTGCACAATCATATATATACTTAGTAACCCGGGGCTGAAACATGTCTTTTAATCCTTTCTTATGATTTCACTTGATGTAATATATCTATATATTTTCTTTCATTTCCTGCTTTACCTTCATCTTTCTATCTCGTTTCTTTTCAATGGCACACAACTGTCACACGTTAATCTCCTCTATTTTCTTTTGTTTTGGCTTGGTGGCCGAAGACGTTTAACAATCAAAGGGTGTCACTTGTCTTCTATTCTCATATATAAGATGAAACGGAAACAGCAGAGTGCAAAAGATTCAAAGTGACGATTCAACAAATCGACACCATCTTTACCACAAATGATCATAAGACCTAGATATACAATATTCCATGAAACTTTTGACTGATGATACTCGGTTCTTTGTATTTCTTAAAACAAAATGTATTTGTGTAGAATTGTCGCTACTTACTCTTAGGGTTTATACACACAAGTCACGTTATGTATACTGTTATTTAGGACAACTTTATATATTTTATATTTGTTGAGAGAGAAAATTATTCGTAGACTATTCGTATATCTGCCGTAAAGTCAAGCAAGCAAATAGGGTCATCAAATGTCGTCGGCCTGTTTCTCCTCTCTTTGTCTTTATATATACATATATTGTATACATTAACAGATATATACTTGAATTTTTACACCCTGTTGACAGTAGGTATAATCAAGAATAATTTTGTATATATATATATCTTGCAATTTTTTTTTTATTAACAAATATACTACGTTTGCTACAAAAATATTTGCTGACAACGCTGTTGTCGCATAAAATTATTTATAGTTTGCAATTTTTATTTTTTATTTTTCATTTTTGTATATGACACTAAGATAAGAATGAGAATAATTTACAAATGGATACAGTGATGTTGGGCTAAAAGTAAACTTGTACGATAGCACAATGTTATTATCTTTAAAAATACAAGAATAGCAGTTTATAAAATTTTGGTTTGCTTTTGGATACATTAACTGCAAATAAATATACAGTACATACAGATCGGTATTATATACATATATATATACATGTGGTATAAGCAACGTCCGGTGTTGCCGCATATAGAACATCCGCCGCATACAGTGGCGCACATATATAGGAGATGCGAGGCCGCGTTAGTTATGTATATATCCTGCCACACGTGGTCGCTTGTAAATATTCACCCTCGTGGATATTCTTTCAATGCTTTATATTGGCGCTCTATACTCACGTGCGACGCGTGTACCGGTATATGTATATGATTGTGAGTGTGACTGGTGCGTCGCGACGAGCAATCAGCCTCTGCGGTTTACAGTATGTATGATGGAACGGGCATACAACTAAGAAAGTGATGATGAAGGCGTGCGTGTGCGATCGCCTCGGCACAATACCAATGGTACGTATACATATACGGTCGAGAATACGAGAAAGGCGAACATGTAATGGCACGCCTTCGTTATTGAAGAAAAGGCGCTGTCTCACTTGGTCAATATGTATATATATATATATATAGTAATACGTAATGTAGGCGAAGGGAAATCGAAAATTCCCGTACTCTTAAGTATATATACATAGAGACGGTAATGATTATGTGTCACTTGTGACGAGAAGTAGTGTTATATAGTATTCCAGCTAAGACGTCATTCGTAATTTCATTTCATTTTTTTTTTCTTCTTTTTTTTGTTAGATGTACATAATGAAAGTGTTATCGTATCGTGTGACGTTGTTCGTGCGAACTTTCTGGTCTTACAGAAAATGCCTGGCATGTGGCTGGCAAGCGCCAACGATCAGCTTGTATTTTTTTTTTATTTTTTTTTTTTGTATCTTCTGTGTTTCTCTCTCGTCTCGTTTTTATCGCTTGTCCCTAGGTGATGCGCTTAGCACTCTTCCAGTGTCGGTGACGCTTGAGGGAAAATAAAAATGAGAATGCGCGTGTATATATATATATATATATATATATATATATAAATGTGTATATGTGTGTGTGTGTATGATTTAGTACAGTGTGAACGAGTTCGTTGCACACTCGACTAAAATTTTATCTGCATTGCAATTGCTTCATGAGAATTAGTGTCTGGACAAACTAAAATGCTCTGGTTATATTGATGTTATAAGGTATATACGTATTTGATAATGAATGTGATGATTCGACAGTATGCTGAGCGTGTGGGAATATTGAAGTGTATATATTCCACTTTTGTACCACTTGGCAATCTATGATCTGATACTGTGCACACTTGAAACACTGCTGAATTTATCAATTTATCATTTAATCTTGCTTGTTCGGTCATTAATATTGCAATTTATTGAATAGATATTGATTGTTATTTTCTATACAAATAAATTAATCAGCCGAAGACATTTTATTTATTTTTTTATTAAATTTACAACTTTTAAATACAAATGCAAATTGGCAACAATTTTGCTTTTGATCTAAGTGGACGTGTACATATTTACCTAGCAGGAATAGTTTTTTTTCTCTCGACTACGTGTGAAATTGTAGGACGAGCGTGTTATTATAGAATGTCTGTGAGAGAAATAATACATTGTATACGTTCAAGTTCAGGGATGAACAGACAAGGCTGATGGTTGTCTGAACATTTCGCTTTATTGCGCACGTCTCCTGTATATCGTGTCCATCCACACAACACCTGCAGCACCCTGCATTTTTTTTTTTTTTTCAGTTCCACAATATCGCACTGCACATTATTATCTATTATGTATCGCGGCAAGGTTCATACTCACAGTGGCACACGTATAATATTACACGATTGTTTATGCTTCGATGACACTGTCGCAATGTATTTTGATTCGAGGTATTTTTGTGTAAGGTGTATTGTCGACATTGAGAGAACAATACGATGAAAATAATACAAAGTATATCAGATGATGTTTTACAATCCTGGTACATTATTGTATAATATATTTATTTGTACATAAATAAAAAGTAAACATTGAATAAATTGTAATAATTTATTATTGTGTCATTAAAATCTTTGATGAATCATTTTTATTTTATGGCAACACTATATGTTACGTTATTTATAATTTATTCATTTTGAATCCAATGGAGTAAACAATGTGTTACAAAATTATTTCAATTAGTCTATTTAAATATATATAAAGACAGGTTTATAATCATCAGTGTTTATGAATACTGAGACCATAAACATATTTTAAACTTGCTTCAAGTCTATCGTCGGCTGCGTCATCGATTCCGATACGTTTCAGATTAATTCATACTATGGAGATTAATTTATTGACCGCAAGTTGATTCGATTACATAGAGGAAGAGAATGAATAACTCTGCGGAATAATCTCCTCTTTGTTCTATTTCCTTTCTACAAACGAATCATGACGTTTTGTTTTTATTTCACATTCTTTTCTCTTCTTTCAATTGGATTAATAAATAATTGTACCAATATTGTGTATATTATTTCTATATTAATTTCAACATGTTTATTTATATTTAAGGTGTATTTTAGAAAAGGGATATAGGGTTGTTCATACCAAAGCTTGCAAATGATCTTAACGAGTTGAAACAACTTCAATTCAGCGTATTACGCTATGAGCTGTATTCTGTTGAACTTTGCTTGCCCATCGCGTGTGTGTGTTGGCACGAGAAAACAATGCCTGGCTTATATATATATCATCTGCTCGCAGTGCTCATTATTCATTTAACCCTTTTTACTCTTATAAACTTTGAGAGAGCTACTTTCATTGGCACTGTATGTATAACTACATCGTGTAGAAATTTTATTACACTCCATTTCCGGCTGCAAAAAATGTTCTTAATCAAAGAAATAAAAAAATGAAAAAAAAAAAAAAAAAGAAAAATAGATGAATGGTTTGTGTCATCATATTCGAAGAATTTAAAAACAATTTTATCTATAGCCGCAGTATATATTTAAGTGGTGGGATGAGTATTGTGAAATCGATATCGTCTCTTTATATATTATGCTTTATTCGTGAGATCAAGTGGGACAAATCAACTACCTACTCAAATTACATTCCCGTGACTTATCTTACATTTGCTATCGATGCACATCGTGATGTAAATATTGTTATTCTTTATATATGTATATAATTTTTTTTTTCATTTAATTTTGGATCTATAGGAATGGCGACTTCAGGTTTGGAGGTGAGAGAATCAGGTCGTGCCCTTCGAGTACAAACGCCTGGGCCCCATCTCGTTTCCATGGGAAGTGGCCGTTTGTCAACGGCAGTTACTCTTCATCCATTGTCCGAAGGTAAAGATTTTCACATACGTTTGAATAATGATAGAATCAATATATACATGATGATAATAAATTGATAAACGTATATCAAAGTATGTTACCATAGTATCATAGCAATGACTCATCGTATCAACTGATGAAACATGGGTATTGACTCTAGAAATTCTTTTTCCTCTTCTATATTTCATCTTTATCCGTTATATAGTTTTTTTATTCCCTCTTTTTCTAATATCTATTTACGGATTATATCATAACTCATAATGTACTATTTTTTGAATGAAATTTCATATATGTGTAGCACGCAAGATGAATAATTATTTTCATGGAATTCATTAAACTGATATGTGACAATTAAAATTACGTCTTGTTCTGTCAAAGCAATTACTAAGATAGAACTGGCAAACTGCTGCTCGCAATAAAATTGCCCAGTATTAATATAGTTCGTTTGTAAATTCTACTGTTATATGAATATGTAACAACAGTGCCTCAAGATATATTCCGAACAAGAGCGTCGCACGTGCACTTCCTTTACCGAGTAACTGACGATACATATGAGCAGTAAAATATAAACTATATTCTAATTATCTACTTACTATATTTTTGTATATGTATATGAATGATGAACTACGGTACACTCGAACTATAATGGAGGGACACTAACCTACAGTAAATATATATTTGCAAGGACATCAACGTGCACTCATACTCGAATATAGAGTTTGCTCTCGTGCACAATATAAATTATTGCATGAGTCAATTCTTGTGTGCGATGTCGTTCCCTCGTGCATACTCCGCTCTTTGCCGGTATAATAATTCTTATTTAGTCTTTATGTTTCATTTTTTATTATTATTTTGAATGGAATACTGCGGTATGTTCCTATAAAATTTGTGGCCATGTGCAACAAATATATTGGTTAAAAAATTCAAGTTAATTCTGGATGATAGTCACCCTTGAGAATATATTTAATGTAAATAGGTATAGTTAATTTTGTATTTTATATTTATATCGGCGAAGAAGTTTTTACGATTCTATCGCGTGCAATGTAAATTGTCGTAGGAGATACAGCTTTGTATATACGTTTGCGGAAGATTATAGAGCGACTCTCAACATTGATATTTCCGACGTCGTATATACTCTCACCCCAAATGTATTTTCCAAAACGACCGAAAATTCCGGGGTCGCTACACGCCAAAACTAAATATAAATCGCCCCGGTCCTTTGTAGAAAGCACGACGAAATGTACTTGCAGTACATGGTGAGAGAAGTCGTCTAGTCGGTTTGCCTCCAATATTTCTAATTCAAAATTACCGAAATTGCGTTGATGTGGATATAAATTTTGCCACAAAATTATATTGAAAGTTGGATTCAATTCATCACCTATGGGGAGAAAGTATTGAGCTTTATGGACATAGACCTTGTAAAAGATCGTCGTAACCGGTTAAACTTGTTTTTATCACCATGTACACATATATAAATCATTACAATTTATTATTATTGAATTGATCATCATTTAAACTATTACTTTTATCTTTCTCAGGACGAATTATTTTGGGATGTGATAGAAATGCTGACATCCCAGTGACTGGAACTGGTGTTGAATCCATTCATTGTGCAATCGAAAATAATAACGGAGCAGTGACTCTTTATCCCATAAACGGAAATACCTACGTTGATGGTGTATACGCGAGCTCACCTATTCGACTCACTCAAGGTATTTCATCTCAATTATCTATTGGTTATTTCTTTCTTTTTTCGACATTTTTTACATGTCTTGCTATTTATGGTGTTCACTTCAACCGTCTCGTAACTATAAGTGATTACTTATTTAAATGAGGATTTATTTCTCTCTTCAGGTTGCATGTTATCAATAGGAAGATCGAATTACATGCGCTTCAATAATCCGGCTGAAGCTAAGCAGCTCAAATCTGTTTTACCTAACTCGAGGATATCAATGGCACCGATAAGCTTCTCATTGCTACCGGATAATTCGGATGAACATTTAGAACGGAAGCCACCTGTGGCACCACGTAAATCCCCACGGAATTCGTGTTCGGACGATGAAATTGGATTCCTCGGAAAAGTGACCAAATTTGAGATGCTCGCACGACAAAGTCGCAATTGTGTATCGCCAAAAGTTTTTCCAGCGGGTTCGCTCACAACTAATGTGCCAGCAGATCAAATTCTCGGTTACTCGAGAACACCAAGTTTAACATCATTAACTAAAAATCACAATTCACCGTTTCGCAATCTCACAAACTTCGATCGCAGTCGATCCAATACACCTTGTCACGGTAATTCAAGTGGAAATATCAATCACACTGAGGAACATCGTCAAAAATTAGATAGCAGAACACCAAGTCGTTCAAGTACACCAAATTCCGAATATCGTACATCAACACCAAATCATGATCAAATACAAATGTATAGCACTACAGAGGCATTTGTTAAGGGCTACAAATCACAATGTAATGAGAATAATAATGAAAATAATCGAGTGCAATCGACAATAATGTCACCTAAATTGAATGGCAACAATTTTGATTTGATGTCGAGGAGTCTTACGTGTCAAGTGTCCTCGGACTTAGACCAATTTGGACGTGAATTTGATATGAGTCAAAGTCTTATTGTAGCAAAGACCACTATGACAGAGTATCTTCAGGTTGATAAATTTGGTTCTAATCCGAGTTTATGCAATCGTACATCATCAATTTGTCAATCTAATCCGTCAATTAATAATATACAAGTTTGTCAAAAGTTTGGTTCTAACCCAAGTATAAAGAGAAGTATTCAAGCACCAAGTCCCGCATTCAATCGTAATCCAAAGTACAATGAACAAAAAAGAATTTATGGCCGAATTAAGAGTCCAACACCGAGTGTATGTAGCAGTTGTTCACTGGATGAATTGCAGGAGAGACAGGCGGACGCTGAAAGTAAGAGAAAGGAAGCGGAAAATAAGAGGAAAATTGTCCAGGAGGCGAGAATTCGAGAGCAAGAAATTGAAAAACAGGAGAAAATAAGACTTGAGGAGATATTGGCCATGTGCGCAGATTACGAGAGACAGAGCACTTTGGACAAACCGAGACAGCCAAATAGGTAATAATTTCAATGAAGATTCTCTCACAATGTATCAAGTTGGATTATTTTTAAATACTGTTGTTTTTCTTTTTTCTATTTTTCATTTTTTTTTTTCTCTAGAATTAAAACGAATGGATCTCTGCCACGAGATAAGAGACCAAGTTATAGTTCGCCATTTCACAGTCCGAAAAGTCCCATGAATTGCCCGCAGCATTTCTCTTACGAATCACTAAAACAAACTTCACCAGGAACATCAATTTATAATGATCGTGCATCGAATAATTCACCAAGTGCCTCAACAGCGAATTTGACACATCAATTAACATCACCGAACAATAATCGAGCACCGAAATGGCCTAACGGTCAAACGAATACGGATGTTGGCTTCTCAACTTCGATGTCACAATCTCGAAGTGCATATCATGAGAATGCCATTATTCACAATAGATCAGTAGATAATAATACGAAAAACGAAATAACCAATCAATCTCAATCGACATTCAGTACAATACAATTGAATGGAACAAGAATAAATAGCAATTCAAAATCTAATTATGGAAATATTATTACCAATGGGAATATTAGTATTTACGAAAATGTTCCAGGATCGATACAACAAAATAACAATCAAAATTGTATAACACTGAAAAGAAATGGACCATTGACAAATTCATGCGAAATTATTGAAAACAAATTGGCAATATCCAATGATGATCTTCTCGAGGCTATTGAGCAACTATCAATGTTATCAAAATCCAAAGAGATTTGTATTACGCCAAAGAGAAATAATTTAGAGAAGAACAATGCTAAATCAAATGAGGCAAAGGCTGACAAAGAGAGAAAAGAACTTGAAGATGAAGATAGAAAAAAATATATTGCATTTTTGCAGAATGAAAAACTTCATATTCTTGGTAATATGGATATGTTAAAGCGCAGTGTTGCCGATATCGAGATACAAGAGGAAGAAATAAGTCAAGAGGTATGTATGCATAATATAGTATCGCATATATCACGTAGGCACGTCGTATAGGCGCTTTATCTTCCGTTAAAACATCCTTCAATTTATATTTGATACATAATTTTTTTTTTTCTATTTTTTGCACACGAGCAATTGCAACACATACGACTGTCGTGTCGACATGCGTTTAGGTTAGAGTTTCTCATTCACATTACTGTGATATTGCACAGTATTCAGCGTATAGTAAATCGGTATCCACTACAATATTTCAAATGCCTAACCATGAAATGTTTGAATTGGCTAATGTACTTTATACGAAATTAACCTATGAGGTATTATTAATATTTAATTAAAATTTGATGTATAATAGTTACTCAGAGATTATTGTAATTTGTTTCAGCTTGGATTGGAAAAGGCATTGCTGTCCGCGGAATTTGAATCGGAATCATTGAAATTGACTACTGATGAGTCGGAAAAAATTAATATACAAATGCGAATAAATGATCTCGAACGAGTAATGGCTGAAGATCGAGCGACGCAAGCGAATCTTCAGACGGAAGCGAAAATGCGTGTGGAAAATGTGCAGCAATTATGCAATCGACTGGAAGACGCGCTAAAAAATTGTAGTAATGAGGTCGAGCAACATTCATTTGTCGATAAATTGCATGTACAGCAAGACGCTCTTGAGACAGAGAGAAAAACATTTGAGGATTTGGAATTCCATCATCTTGAAGAGGAAGCGAGTAAATTGGCCACTAGAGAAGAATTGCAGAGGCAAGCTGCTCCCTATTATTTTTAATTTAGTCCATCACTATGTTAACTATTTTAAATGATGATTTATTGCCATTAGATATTTGAGTGAGCTGTCAAACAAAATAGAAGCACGTAAGGCGCAGCTTAATCATTTAGAAGCGCAACGAACTGAAGCAACATCAACTGCCACAAAAGAATCCAAAGGCCTTGAGCGACAAAAATTGGGACACATGCGAAGATTGGAAGAAGTGCGTAACTCAAATATTAGCTAGCATTTGTATTTGTATTCTATCTATTCACTCTACGGTTTCATAATATTTAATTGTTTGTAGGGGCGCAATAGACTACGTGCCATAGATGATGAATTGGAGAAGTTGACGCGCAATGTAAGAGATAATGGTGAGGACAAACGCTCGCCAAGCCGAGAGGATTTTGATAGAATTTCACGTGTAACTATAGACTCACCTATTGTCAATAATCATGGTAGTTTGGGTAAAAAGACCATGGACTCATTGAGAGAAATTGAGAGAAATCGTCAGTTACATCTTGCTAAACAAGGCAGTCAAGTGATATCAGAGGAGCGTCGGAGAGTGGAAGAATTAAAACGTCGTGTTCAGGACGAAGTTCGATCACAATGGGAAGAGCGAAAAATGAATTGCACGTCTTTTAATAGTGTGGAATCGGGCGAGGAGTCATCAAGTTATTCCACTGGTCCAACTGAAAGGTAATATAAACAAATGTTTTTCATGTTTATTATTTATTTTTCTTCAAACATTCATTTAATAATGGTTAGAGTTTCTGGTGACTGAAGACTTTGCTCCACAAAATTGAGTATTTGATCTTTGGTCAATTTTGCGGTATTATTAACACGTTTAAAAAATGAACAATCTCTACGTGCATGTGTGTGTGTGTGTGTGTCTGTTTAGTCGTACTTTGATCTGCACTCAACATAAAAATTTTGTTTGTATTGGAATGAATGATGTCATCTATATTTAACGTCTATGTACATTTCCTTTGACTACTGTCACGCGAAAATGAGCATGTTGTACACTAGGAATTGCAAACGAGACCATTGCAGTTAATCCATACGTCGATAGAGTAACCTTGTTTGGAATCTCGTTCAACAGCTTACGCCACTGTGTTATAGTGTATACAGGTGTTCGTCAACTGAAAGAACGAATTAAATACGTTTTATTGGATAATAATATACGCAATATTCCATCAAAGGTTCTTACTTTATATTCTCAAGTTAAATAACGAGGAAATTTAAATCGGTTATATATTCATGAACATTAATTATGTATCTATAGGAAAATTAATTGATTTCAAATTTATATAGCTGAATTGAAAAGTGGTGGAATCACATCTCACCAGCTGATTAATGTCGCGAGCGTAAGGTGGGGCGTTATCAAAGCACACGATACGGATATCTCGTTATGCTGTCGCATCGTGGCGTCAATAGAGTTTGTAGGCGTACTTGTATCGATGGTGAAGAAAAAATCGCGAGTAATTAATAAATCGTACAACGCAATTAAACTCCCATGAATTACTACACTGTAAAATAATGAAGATTATTATATAGTTGATGTCCACTTTGTAATTGGTCAATTTTCCTCCCTGGAATGCTCTATCAATGTAGATGTCGTGTCGATTAGTGCGTGCAGAGATTACTATAATGTTGAAAGATGGACAGGCGGGAAATGGGTGCGGCAATGATGAATGAGGCACGAGCCAGTTGGTGTAATTTTATAACTATTATTACGAGCAACAAAATTTATATGATTAGCAAAGATTGGCTCATTGAAAATTGCTATTATCCAAGTGTTAATTTTATACGTCAATTGACCAGTCGTTTAGTGTAAGTTGACTTGTATTAAGTGTTATGAAAATAAAATAATAAAACGGGAGATATTTTATCTCTCATATGTGTAACGATGTACAATTATAAAATTGCTGTTCATTTCATTTTAGCGGGAGCGGTAGCAGCGATGGCGCTGATGTTGGTTGCAAGTGAAAAACTATCGCCAAGTAAACTTTCTGAATTTACATTGTCGAGTCCGGGCCCGTCAAATGACTCTTACAATCTCCTGCAAAATGACAGCGTAAGTATATATAATTTCTGTGGTGATCACTCGGCCGTGTAGCTTAGTTGCGCGGCTATTTTGAGTTACAACGCATCACTGTGGCCAACAGCAGATATTTCAAAACATATATTTCTTTTATTACTGTGAATCATGGATAAATGCCTACGTTTATTTTACCACGTTCTCCTATTTGTTGACGTGAATACGGGAGATGATTAACTTGAAAAAAAAAAAAAAGAAAATAGCAAATGGATAAACGCGTCGTCTCGCACGTATTACTTTATCACGTGTTAGTCAGGTCATTGGATCAGGGATAAATAGTGCGTATACATCGTTTATATATTTCAGATATAGAATCGCACCTCTGCAATTCAATATTTGTCATCGTCATTTTATGTCGCAAAGATTTACATTCTAGGACAAACGCATCTTCGTCAGTTTGGCTAATATTTCACATCAAAGCCAATGCTGTGTCCTCATTCTATAAATTATATTTTGACAAATTCGAAATGAGTTATATATATTAAACTAGCAAAATTTTCATTTTCTCATTAATTATTTTGATTTTATTGACGTAATGTTGGCATATTGTTAGTAGACAGTAATGTGAGTTTTTGAAATATAGCCGGGGTTGAATTTATTGATCGATGCTCGATACTGTTGGAACCCTCCACTAGAGGGTTGATATACAAAAGAGTATTTGAAGAATAGCACCGGGGCCATATGCAGCGGCGCGTGAAGCAGTGTGGGGAGTATGAGATACGACGGGTAAAGCCAACCACATCCAATATAGGACTCTCCTTTTTTTTATTTTTCCTGTGTAAACGAAAACGTGCACATCATTTCCCGTTTATCCGGATGTAAAATTTTCATTTTAAAGTGCTCACGATAATGTAGAACCCACTCGTTTGCGATACAGTTCTTTTTCACTTTTCATTTTTTTTTCTTTTTTCTTTTTTTTTTTGTAATGTTGTCGCAGCGACAAAGCCTACGCCGAGTGTGTCGCGAGAGAAAGAGAAATAGAGGACGCATTAATGCTATTCCATTTATTGTGTTAGTGTGAAAAACATAAAATTATTTTTATCTCGCGTGCATACCGGATAATCCCTAACTTTCGAAAAGTGCTGCATGAATCAGTGGATTGCACATGCAATTTTGCATCGAGGCGAGTATGTATATCATATTTAAAGTTATACGAGGTAGATGTATGCCTACTTGTTTGTATTATGTGAATGAAAGTCGGTGTTGTTGTGCGCGGGGGCGGTTTTTTTTTTCGCGGGCAACCATATTAGAGTGGGGAGTTGTGCGTCTTTACTGAATAATAACTGTAAACTGGTCGCATCGAAATTCAGTTGCTCTCATACTACGGTCAATTCTACATGTAATATTTTATTCACCTATATACAAAAAAGACGATTCATTTTACCTGTACATTCCTTTACTGGAATGCGGTCAAGTTCGTAGTTGCGTAATTCATCACGGATATCGCTTCACGACAGTATTACAATTCTCATTGTGAAAGTTTATACATACAATACTGTTTATTCAATAGAAAATATTTCAAGTGAGTTATTTCGTTATGTCGCTTATGTGGATGAATTATATGAAATCAACGTGCAAAAGAAAACATTTGAAGAAAAAACATGTAAGTTGGTGGGTTGATTCAACATTCATCGAAATGATTTATGTATTAGTTGCACGGCGAATTGCATGTTCACACCTGTTTGCACCTACAATATCATTCATCTTGAGGCACACTCTCCGGAAATAAATTTTCAAGCAATATATGCTCATAATATTTGTGTGCCAAAACATGTGTCACTTAAGTCATAATACGTGAAAATTGAATTTAATATAACATGGGCATTTTATTGGATGATACGGTAAATAATATTGTTGGCATCCCAAGACTTGCACCGTTACTTGGTATTTATATGAAAGTTATAAATATATCAACATTCAGTCTATCGTCGTTCGTCAAAAGTATTAACCAGCTGTTCTCTCAATATTATTTTGTTTCTAATTGTCGTAAAGATAATTAAAAAAAAAAATTTCATAGATATATATATGCATTTTTGCCAAAGAGAAAATTATTTGTCAGTGAAAATAAAAATGGTATTAGATGTAATAGATTTTGGAATCAGTCGTTTGATAATATTCAAATGGACTATTTACTTTATAAATACATGGCCCCGAAATAAGTAGGCCTGAAAAAATTTCCAATCTCATTTTCGGGGACATGTGTCCGAGCATAATTCCGTAAGCCAGACCGGATGTTTCACACCTTGACCTTTGCTGCTGTTTACAGATGAGAGACGGTCGAAGGACCTCGATGGAGGGTGAACGACTCAGCAGCAATAGTGTTGGAACAACGGATGAGAACAGAAGTCGCCCACTCTCACAAACGTCCAGTGAAATGGATAGCGTTGGATCACTGCAAACAGTGAAACATCGTGATAAACCAAAGCTCCAGGTACAAATATATAACAATTATTCTTATGAATACATGATTAATATAAATATTATAATAAATATTTAAATTTTAAGCGGCCATTGACGAGATATCTGCCTATAAAATCGGAATCATTGGACTTGAGATATCATATAGAAACGGCAGGCCATCAATTGCCACTGATTCACGATGTCACTGTCGACACAACAGTTTGTAGTGGTTATTTATCAAAAATGAGTAAAAAATTTCATCATTGGAATAAACGCTGGTTCGTCTTTGATAGAAAGAGAAAGACATTGGCCTATTACAGCGATTGTTCGTCGAAAAAACCTCGTGGACTTATATACTTTCAGGTGAGTTGACAGTTATTTATAAACTAAAAGTGGTTATTTTTAATATAAACAAAAATATTTTTAATTTACAGTCAATCGCCGAAGTTTATGTGGATCATATGAATAGCGTACGATCACCGCAGCCTTCACTTACATTTATTATTAAAACATCGACGCGATTGTATCATCTAATGGCACCAAGTCCAGAAGCAATGCGAGTATGGGTTGATGTTGTTATCACTGGAGCTGAGGGTTATCAAGAATTCGACCATGGAGTTTGACAATGGCAGCTTTATCGCTCGGATTTGGGCTCAATTTTCTTGTCAATTATAACACAGTGCCTGAAGATTTTTTCTTCAAACTATTTTTATATCAACAATATATTATTTGTTGACAATTTTCAACGTGGCATTGGCTAAGAGAGAACATAAGAAGGGACCGTATATATAACTTGTGTTGCCAATTTATCTATATGTAAGTGACAATATGCGTAGAAATTTGACTTTATAAGTATTACATATTTGTACGCAAATAATTTGTTTCAACATTATTATTAATGTACATGAGACGTAGAGAGTGTGTTAGAAATCATAAATTTCTAATCTAGTCTTCCGACGTAAGCGAACAGCCATAACTTAAATATCGCATCACTTTTTTCTTGTTTTCTTGTTCAAAAATATAGAAATTATAGGGATGGCTATAAATCATATTCATATAAAATCTGGAATGAACCAGCGCACATATTTTTGTAATAAAATTTGGCATTTTCATTTGGAGGGTATGAATTATTTTTTGGATTTTGAGTATTATATGAGTAGTCTGCCAAATTTTATTAATTCAACACAAAGTGGCTAAAATATATAACATGTATGTATAATACATATGTATTGTCCGATAAATTTATCAAACAAAATCATGATTTTCTATGTTGAATCAAAATGATGTTTGACAATATTAAAGTGACTAATAAACATAACTACAATTTTCATATTATAAATCATATGATATTCTAAATTGTGTTCTTACATAATTGTATTTGACACTAAATATGAATAGCACGATAAATTTCCATCTGTATTGTGAAAACATCTGCCGTTTGAGGAAGTCAATGGCACGTGGCATCTTTTTTTATTGACGACAGACAAGCGCCACCCTTGTTTATCAGGAAACAGCGACCATACCACATACATGACCCTGTAAAATGTACGAGTCGTGTAGTATATACGTTGATTGAACATAAATATTCTAAAAATAGGTGACACTAATGAAGAGAACGCTTTAAAGAGAATTCTTGCGTTTATGGTAAAGAAAAAATATAAAATAAGAAAGAATAGCACTCTAATCTCAGCCGGTATTTGGTGCAGGTATCTTGCTTGATATATGCAGGTAGGTCAGAGGCAAAACACCAATGATAAAACGGCAAATGCCTGTTGGCAAAAAAAGAAGTCCATTTGTATGTGTGGAAGCACAAGCGATTCTCCAATACAGGCGCGCTATGGTGAGCCATGGAATAATGTGACCTCGACCTTGGAACACTGTCTCAACATAATGCATTTGTCAGACTGATTATAAAGTCTCTATACCAATTAACAATTGGAAAATATATATATTAATCCACATTAAAAAAAAAAAAAAATAAAATTTACAACATTTTCTCCAATATATTTACTTATTGATTGAGTTATGTATTTTATTTTTGGATATATAGTTGCGAACTCCGATGACCATTTATAGATTAATAGAACAAATATCATCATTAGCTATAAAAATACTTTCGCATCCAATCAATTCCAGAATTGTGAACGAGCCAAGTGTAGATTGGGTGGGAATGGTGTGATAAAGAGCGAGAACCAAGTAAAGCAATAAAATTGTTTTGATTTGGATCGGTATATATCCCTGACCAAGTGTTGAAGGACCAATCGAGTTTATGCCTACTATACAAAACGACCCAAGGCCACGATTTCTGGCCAATGACATCATCTACAGGATCGACTGGAGAACGAAGGCCACGTGGGTTACTCACGAAAACTCAATAGCCACTGCTATAACGCTTCCACATCGGCAAGTTGTCGGGCGGGGAGTTCATCCATTCTTGAGTGACGCTCTTCGCTCCGGCATTCAGTACAACTGCGACTGTCGAAGCGTGAAGAGCATCTTTTAAGCGTGTCGTGAATTGTTTGTGTCTATACATACAGATCTTTGTCGATTTTCGAAAATAAATAAATAAATAAGTCTATCCATTTTTTTTAGTCAATCATCAATAGAATCATGGCATGCAACAGAGCTACAAAGTCTGGATTTGCCGCCGAGGCTCAAAAAAAGGTGGGTTTACCAATATAATTGTAAATTATAAAGTTTCGTATGGCAATTTTTATCGCTCATGACAATCGTCCAAGCAATAAGTGAATCTGATTTTACATTATCTGATTATAAATGTATATATTAATACGTCATCAACTGTTGCCTTTCAACCCTGCCCCGGACAAAATTCACCCTTCGAAATTGCATATCCACCCTGACCTACTAAGCCCAGCGGACTCATCCTCCCTACTCAATGTGACGTTGTTGCCTCAGCGATAACCCAATTCCTACATTGGGGGTTTTTTTTTTTTTTTCATTTTATTTTGCCCTGTAAATTTTAATTCGCTCTTTCTATCACATATATTATAGCAAAGTGTTATCATGGTACACTCGACGAAACGAATGATAACGCCACTCTCAGATACAAATATGATTATTGAAAATGTGTGGAATAGTATCGATTATGCAAACATGATAGCATTTGTGATGCAGAAAAAAAAAATAATATTCATAAGTATTTAATGAGTATAACGGTGCCGTCAATGCAACAGCTGCATCGCGTCGCTTTCTTTCAAAAGGGGAATTAAAACATTCTTAGCACGATTCTCATAGGGAGCGGCCCTCGGAAACTTGTTCGACATAGAGTATACCTGCAGAGTTGGCATAGAACTTTTTCGGTGCTCACCTGACATAGTAAAAAAAATTGTTATAATAAAAAGGAAAACATAAGCTATACGTATCAAATATTTTTGACAAATAAAAATAATATCTATCAGAAAGTAATACATTCAATACAATCATATTTTTTATGGCGAATTATTATTAAATTATTATCGATAATTGCTAACAGAGTATGACCTCATATAAATTGATAATAAGATGTACCCCAAAATAAAAGGCAGCTTATCATTCTCTTGATGGCATTCATATTGATAGCGAATTGAATAAACTGTCACCTACATTTGGTTATTGCTTCAATAATATTGTTCAATTTTTATTACAATAATGGAATAATTTATAAGTCGGTATTTCTATATTATTCCAGATAATATTTCTTTGACATTGAATGCACGATTACCTTACTTTGAAAAAATATACTTGGACTTTCATATTGCTATTCTATAGACTGTACATATTATTCATCGATTTCAATATTTTTTCCTCGAATCAAAAGAATATTCTTAAGATAAAGAATTCTTTTTTTTTTCTTTTGCGATGAAGATTGTTTGCACTTTGTCTAATGAGACTTGTATGGAAGACTCAGTGACATTGTACCATATATTGTTGTTCTTTCATCTGTATACACGTTTATTACCTTTTGGCAACAAGTCACAAAGCATTCGGTGTGTATTCTCTCTATTCGTCGTTCCATCGGGATTCAACTCCAAGTAAATGGCTTTTTGGAAAGGAAGCCAAAACCCATGAGATAGTTGGTAACATGACAATACGTGACTGTAGCGTGCTAGAAATTCATATCGCGAATGGAATGCGACATATTAAAAGAAATAAAAAAATAAAAATTCAAGTACTTCCTTCCGTCGTGAATAAAAGATACATATGCATGTTGACGAGTTACGCAATGATACATTTATTTATTGGACTGTTGCACAAACGACACAATTGATCATGAGGAATGTTTTTTTTTATTTATTATATACACTTGTAATATTTTATCAAATGATGAATCGTCATATTTAAATAAAACAATTAATATGAATAATTTTTGTGTCATATGACTCATCGGCTATCAATGCGCTCTTAAGTAGATTAAGCTCTCACCAATATATTTATTTATGATACTCGGTTGCTTTAAAAGTTGGACATGTCACGGATGACTAATACAACGTGTAGCAATGACTGAAAAAATGTTTACATACGATATTACCACTAGTATACAAGTACTACACAGTCTTGTCAAGTCAATACTAATATAATCGCACACACTCAAGCGTGTTTATTTCAATTTTAAGTGAGCGTCAAGCCAATGATAAAAGCTTCCATACAAAAATATTAGAACCATATGCGTTTCATTTTATACCCATATACATTACAAAGAATGACTTGTTTAACGATTAAAAATAGCTTTTCTTCTTAAACGGAAATCCGTTATATGGACCGGAAATATTGGGACAGTATGATTTCTTGGCTGTTCCTCGAAACGAATCAAACGCGTTATTGTATATCATATTGATATAAATAATGATCAAAATCATAGATAGTCTCCCTTCATATCTATATATATATATACAAACATAGACATTGTGTGCGTGGAATCTCCCTATGGAAAGTTACTATGAGTCATGCATTGCTTTTTTCGTATGTCATATTCGGAAGAACCAGTCATTCAATATCAATCAGAATAAATTATCGTTGAAGAATTCATTAAACTTGATATAATAATTGAGTTGATAAGTATATACAAATAAGGCTTGTTTTGTAAAGATGTCCGTGCACACATATATTATTTTCATCGTGTTATAATCATATATTTATATAGTATAAATATAGTTAGTCAATGCGGCCTTGAGAATGGTTTTCCTGTACTGGCCATCACGCTACGTAGGATAACGGTATAAGTACATCAAGAGACACTCGAAAATTCCTCGACAGAGTGCAGAGCCCTGTCATCACACCAGCATTATGTATGCATTGGAGCAAAAACTTGGGAATACATTTGGAAAAAATAAATCAATGGTGAATGTGTCTGAGGATGTGGCCATTCCGGTTTGCTGTTCAAAAGAGAAAAAAGCGACATTGTACGGTCCTGTTGCGGCCATATAAGGACGCAAACAAGCACAGACCTTCGTCGCGAATCGCGACTTGCTCATATAATACAACTCTTGTGCCCTGTATTATATGCCTTGACTTGTACCTCATCTTGCGCAATACACTGTGACCTTATCAATAAGTAGGTCAATGGTTCTGTTTGATAATTTATAATCTAAAATGTAACAAATATGACCATTTATATGGATAGATAATTGATAGAATTTAAGGAAAAAAATTTTAATCACTTGTTGAGGCGATTTTTGGCGCGCAGTCTTACTATTTGCAATTAAAATTCACAGGAAACAGACCTCAATTAGTCTCGGTAATTCATTATACTTAAAAAATATTCAACGGAGCTATACAATTTTATACATCAGCGAAATTTGAACTGTTGCTTGGTAATTTATTATTTCAAATTCGTAAAGGCGCTGAGCGTGAAAGAATATGGTGGAGTAAATTGAATCGAGTGGAGTGTTTCATTCTATTTCTCCAGACTGGAAATTGTCTTGTGCATATATAGTACTTGCGATGTCTATAACTATGAAGGATGCACTTCCTGCATTCCAATCACCGAGTTGAGTGAAAGTAATGCTTATATATACGCCGGTAACTATGAGAACGTCATATTGATAAAGGAGGATTCTCATCGTTGTATTATTGGAAAAAAACTACGATTAATTATTGATGATTTCGGAAAATTCCGTAATAAATATATGGAGCAATTAATATTTATGATAATGCGAAATAATATTCAAACAATAGACCATTAACTATAACAAAATCTAATATGCAATTATTGAATATATCCTATATTTAACTCTATATCGTAAATAAAAGATTCAATATTGAGTTAAAATAAATGAATATATGTTCATAACTGTTTTGTCCGAATAATATGTGATGTCAAGCATGATTTTGAATAACGGAATATATATAAAACATGGATACATATCATGATATGATAATTCGTTTGTCCCATTTTATAATATCGAATTAATTTCCAATTTATTCATTTTCAAGAGTAATGTGAGATATCAATCAAATTGGTCGTGAAGAACTTTGAATTCTCGATTAAAATTTCTGATTAGTATTGTGATATAATTTATATCACTATATACGTGTCGATGATAAGAAAAACAAGTAAGTCTTTATCAAAATGATAATCAAGGCTCATGCCTCACCAATCGCAAAGTCATTATTAAAAAAATATTGCACTAATATGAATTTATCATAACTAGGCGATATTGACATAAGATTTAAAATAGATACTTTGAATAAAGCAATATGTGATAAAGCGATGTGTTTATATTAAATGATATGCGGAGACAGAATGAACGTTAATCAGAAATTGAAACGAGTAAAGTCCAATGACCTCAAATGTTACCGTTGTAAACCCTCCAGGATGCATCACTTCGAATATATCTAACACGATTATTAAACGAATTAACCATATTAAAGCCACCATGAGTTTTGTATTTCACATTAGTTGGCGTGATGGAATGCGTGTGAATTCATTAGCGTAATGGCTGATCCTACAAAAAGAAAAAAAAAAGTCGCGTAATAAATGAATATTTTATTTTTATACGTTGATAGACGTGACTAAAAATTGTATAACAGAATGATTTACTCCATGAAACAATGTTCTATGCTTCCGTGAAGCGATAAGCAATCATATTCCTGTTATTACTCGGCTTAATGCCACAATATTTATAAATAAAATGGACAATTGTTTCACAGTAGTCTGAGGATCAAAATGTCCTTGTGAATATTTTTTATGACTATTGTTCGAGATTAATTCACGACGGCATATCTTATTTTGTGAATATAATTTTTTTTTCTTTCTGTTGAAATAGATCAACAATAAATACAGCGAGGAATTGGCACAAGAATGTCTCGAGTGGATAAAAACTATCACGGGTGAGGATATAAACACCAACGGAGATATGGACAATTTTTATGAGATTTTGAAGAATGGAACGCTTCTTTGCAGGTAAATGTATAAACGATGGAAATATTGAAATACTTTGGATGAGATGATATGTAAGAGGTCGAAATACTAATAAATATATCGTTTATATTTTTTTTTTGAATTTAGATTGGTCAATCATATAAAGGAAGGATCAGTAAAAAAAATTAATCAGACATCAATGGCATTTAAGTGTATGGAAAATATTAACGCATTCCTTGAATCCGCCCGAATACTTGGTGTACCACCTCAAGAGACATTCCAAACAGTCGATCTTTGGGAGCGACAAAATCTCAACTCTGTCGTTATTTGTTTACAGTCGCTCGGGAGAAAGGTACGAGAAAACGAAAAAAAAAAACAGTGTCAATGACTAATTTTTTTATCGATGCACCGGCAATATGTTGAGAAATAATTTCTAATTGATTTAATTTTTAGGCGGGAAATTACGGTAAACCGAGTATCGGACCGAAGGAGGCTGACAAAAATGTCCGTAACTTCTCTGACGAACAATTGCGAGCTGGACAAGGCGTAATCAGTCTACAATATGGCAGTAACAAAGGCGCAAACCAGAGCGGTATCAATTTTGGAAATACTCGACATATGTAAAATTATAAAACCACTACGAATAATTCTATTGAACAGATGCGCGTATTACATTAAGTCATAGGAATCATTACATGAATGTACTAAAAAGATATATATGATGTTATTAATGCGGGTTGCATTTAAACGATCTGAAGAAGTTTCGAAATTATCCAAAGTTTCTTCATTCTATTTCGAATAATATTCCGTATAGAGTATACCGAATTATCAGTAAAATTATTCAAAACTTCAGGCAGACAAGACAGCATATAGAGAGCCCGCTAATCCAATTGTGTCAAATTTAGTTCAATATGACTCAAATCAATTGTCGCCAAATCATTATATTTGCTTTAACAATTTTTTATATTAAATCACGTTGCACGCCAATTAATAAATATTTCCAAAATAAACATATATATAATGTATTATATATAAAACAATTAACGTAAGTATTTTGTACAAATATCTTTGGTTATAATTTATAACCAATATGTAGTCCGGAAAGGATTAATTTCATCAATAAAGCAAATGTCAAATGAAATAAATGCAGATCAATATTTATTATGTATTTCAAATGCATTTTTTTACTAAGTTTTTCATCATATTACCTTATAGCAGTACGTATATATTATCTCTGGAACGGATAATAATCAAGACCGGAATTATATTTAAATTCATACGTATATCCGCATTTTTGCTTTGCAGCTATTGCCACTAATTTTTGCACCTCCGGTCTGAAACAATTGCATTTATCAATCATTAATGACTCCATTGCGTCGATATATGTCAATTAATGTTAAAAATAATATATAAATTATACTTATATGTACAAACCTATATGCAGTTGGTAACATTTCGTCATGCCAAGTACATCGTGGTGATTGTTCATCGGATTTTTTATATGCTCTATTTCTAATAATATCAACATCACGACCACATTCTTCCAATAAATCTTCTATTTTTCTTGGTGGTGCATCAAAATAAATTATAAAATAGCCGGCTTCGCGATGCACCAAACCATGAGCGGATGTTTTATATGGAGTTGGTTGTTGCCCAAGATTATCGATTTTTCTAATAAATCCACCTCTATTAAAAATTGCAGTAGAAACTCTCTTCAACGCTGAAACTGTTTCGGGCTAAAGTCGATATATAAATTATCATTACTATCACAATAGAAGAATGTACCCGGTGGTACTGTGTCGTCGATGATAGTAATATTGATATACTCCATACCTTACTCATCACCCGAAGTAGCAATGGCATTTCATAGGTTGGCATTTCAATTTTCAATTCTAATACACTTTTGTACAAATAAATACTTGACTGATTTTATAAATAACGCATTAGTTCAACAATAGAAAAAATTGTGGACCAACTGAACCGAAATTTAAAGGTTAGTTTTCACTTCTGCAACGATGATAATAATGGCCAATAGGAGGACAAGCATTTTAAATGGAATAAAATGCGTGCGCAACTACTTTTAAAATTTGTGACAAATTCGTTAGAATTGCAAATGGAGGATAAAGTAAATTGAAAAAATTAGTTTATCTCGTTTATTTAAAGACTATTATCATGTATTAACATGATATTACGAAATTACATTATAATGAGTAACATCGATTTTTGTTGATTTTGCATGACGCATTGACACACTCAATTGAATACATTCAGCCATAAACTAATTACAAATTTGTTATGGCTAAACGTTATTAATGGTAATAGATTACAATATCTTCACTGCTTTCGTGTTTTGTAATGTTCTATTTATTACATACGGATGGTGATTTCCACAAACTGTAAGGTACGTTATTAATTAAATTATACTAAATAGTTTAATAAAATAAGCAGATCATTTACAAATGAATATTTTTACCATTGAATTAGTGGCGTCATTTGTGTTTGGACTTCTTCTTCTTCTTTGATGACTTACTTTTGGCTTTAGATTTTTTTGACTTCCTCTTATGCTTATCATCATTTGAACTGGAATCAGATGAATCTGAATCGCTATCGCTGTCCGAGCTGCTATTCTTCCTCGTTGATTTACGTTTTTTTTGTTTTTTATGTTTCTTCTTGCGTTTTCGATGTGAATCATTTGAACTATCTGATTCAGTTGATGAAGTGGTCGAGCTGCTGCTATCGTCATCAGGACTGCTCGATTTGATACGCCGTTCAGTAATTTTAGATTCAATTCCCTTGCTCGTTATCAATTGTTCCTCTAATTTTAATTTTTTCGTTTCAATTTTACTGTCATCAATGTCAGAGTCTGAATCTGTTGCCGAATAATCTGGTTCAAAGTTCGCTTCATCAAGCACACTGCGTCTGCGATCCAATAGAAGTGGTATCTGCCGCTGTTTATCTGTAGATGTTTCTACTTGCAATGAATTCATATTTTCCATATTGTATTTATTTTCAGCAGTTCGTGAAATATCGCGCGGCTCACAAATATATTTGTGTTTGGATTTTTTATCATGGACTTTATCTTTATCCTTCTTATGTTTCTTCTCCTTTCTTTTCTTTCGATCCCTGGATTTACTTCGATTTCTGTGTTCCTTCTTACGTTTTTTCTCACTTCGTGACTTTCTATCCTCCTTCTTCAACTCACCATCTCCATCACTATCCTTCTTGCGTTTCAAGAAGTTTAATTTTATTGAATCTTCGTGTTTATAAATTAACGGTGATGGCATTCGTGCACGTTGCTCACATTTCTCCATTGCGCTAATGCGCTCGCTATCCAGATAAACTTTTCGCTCACTAATATCGCGACTGAGTGAAGGAAGTTCAAGGTGACGTCCTAATATTGGAGATTGTCTTCTCTCTTCAGTTAATTTTGGCGAATGAGATCTGTAAGGATTATCATTTGTATTAATTGTTCGCTGTTCCACAAATGGCATTGATATTGCCATTGTATCCATTTCTTTATTATCTTCAACTTTGTCGCCCAATCGTTCCTTTGCAGACAATCTTGTTGGCGAATGTGTAAGCTCCGATAGCACTTTAAATTTAGATCGATCTAACTTGGATTTTTTAAGTGGTTCCGTCACTTCAATAATACGCTCATTGCCCTCCATGCTAACTGTTACATTAGTATTTTTCCTTGCCTCATTATTTGTCTCTAATCCAATACTTTTTTGATCTGGATTCTGATACAAAATTTTTCGACTCTCACTGATTTTCTTGATCTCAATAGATCGAACAGTTTTCTGTGGAATTATATTTTCGACACTTGTCGATGCCTGAGATGTAATATCCTTTGTTGTTTTTGATTCATCTGCAGTTGTATCCATCTTTGTCGGTAAATTCAATGTCGCTTCGTTGAACTTTTCTTTATCATCATCATCATCATCGTCATCATCATCATCGTCATCATCATCATCATCATCATCATCGTCATTATCATCATCGTCTATTTTTAATTTCAATGATTCTGCTTTTGTCAGTAATAATTCTTTTTTATTTGAGAATCCTTCAATGACATCGCTGCTACTTATACGCATTTCTGATGACGCAACTGTCGATTTTTCAGATAGAACTGTATCTGATTCTGTCTTTTTAATTTCATCTTTTGGAGGTAATGAATGTTTGTCTACTGACTCGGTATTTATTTCACCACTTACTGAATTACTTGCAAAATTATCAATTGATTTTGAATCTGCTGTCAACTTTGAAATCAATTTAAAATTAGGATTCGAAGGATTCCTACTGGAGTGAACATCTGAATGTCGAGACGACTCCTGTTCAGATAATTCAGGAGGCTCAGGATTCATAATTAATGATTTTTCTTCAAATCTAACAAGCGACGACGTAATTAGTCCATCATTATCTTTCATTATTTGCGTTTGATTGGAGTCAACATTCTCATGTGTTTTTATTTGCAATTGTAATGATGTTGCATCATCAATTTTCGTATCACTTGATGCACCTTCCAATCCAGATAATGATTTTAACGTTTCTGTTTTTGTTATCTCCTTCTGTGTCAATTTTTTTTCTTTCTTCTTCTTCTTCTTTTTCTCCTTCTCATCACTATTCTTCTTTTTCTTTTTATCTTTCGTCTTTCTATCTTTCTTCTTTTCATCCAATTTATCCTCATGATGATCTTTGTCCTTTTTCTTTGCACGTTCAGGCGAAAGTGCCTTTACTTCATTCTTCTGTTTTTGAAAGTGTGGACTGGTACTTTTCTTAATTTTTTTTCTATCAATCGGCGGCTTCTCATGACGCTCACGATTCTTATCATCAAGAATTGGCCGGTCGTAGTCATCTCTGTATCTGTAATGTAGTGAAAAATTATTATATAATTTTTATTTATCTGATACATTGATAAATTAAACGCGAAAGAGTACCGTTCTTTTTCATAGTCCCTTTTCTCGATGTGTCGCTCGTCATCTCTATTTTCACGAATGTATCTGTCGTCACGTGGATTATCCTTATCTGGTCGCTCTCTATCATCTCTTTCACGTATTCTTTCATCACGTTCTCTATGTGAAATTAATCGGTCACGTTCATCTTTTTCTCTATCTCGCTCTCGGTCTCGATCACGACTACGAGCAGCTCCACGTCGATCCCGTTCATCTCTTTCTCGCGGGCGATCATCACGACCTCGAGGTCTAATATAATATCGCCAATAATATTTATTGATATACATATTTATTTCATAAATAAACGCATATATATATTTCCGCTATATGAAAATTTTCAAACGTACCTTTCGTCACGCATTTGTATTCGATCACTATTGTCAATGTCTGAATGCTTAATATGTTCACGGTCCTCCTGTTCTCTTGGCATTCTCGATCTGTCTCGATCATCCCGCACAGATCTTTGTGGATGATTCGAGCCCGACGATGCAAAATCATAGCATCCTTCAGTTCCTGGTGGTGCGACATCATCAAAGCGTTTAAAGTGTTGATCTCGTATTGGATTGTTATACCGTTGATTCACTGGTTCAGGATACCTGGTGATAGACAATTAAATGCACTAAGCACATAAATACATATATATGTTTGAATATTGGCAGACGATATTATCAAACTGATTATGTCTATGATTTCGTTAAAAGTGAATTATGAAAAGGCCAATGTTGTTGCAGGTAACAATTTCAATTTCATCAAGTGACCCGCAACTTCGTGAATTAGATTGAGCTGAAAAAGGGAAATTTGATTTAATTTCGCGGATTATCATATGCCACGGTAATCACTGCATTCGCTAACAAATTATTTTTATAAAATTAAATTAGTAAATCAACATTTATAACAATATTTAAATGAGATGTTTCTAGAATAAATTAAATATGAATGAAGAATTAATTAATAACTTATGACAATGTAGAAATATTTAATGTTGATTATAAATGTTGATTTGGTCCCGACTTCACCTGAATTAAGAATCAAGTTGGACTGCCCATCAACTGGTGGGATTGGCCATGTGTCGTGCGTAAACGATGTATCAGCGGCGCCGCGGTTTCTAAGCCTCTCCTCTTGACACACTACATTTTCATTTTTCATCTCTTATTCAATTCTTTATTATGAATTAAACACACTTCATGATCAGATGAACATATAGAATTTAAAATATTAACTGACAACATTGGCGAATACTTTATTACAATAAAAATTTGAAATTTACTAAAAAGTCCTAAGTCCCGAATCACAATAATATCTAATCACTTATGTTATTCAAAACAATTTGAATATGAATTATTTCAGTTTTTTGTAATATTGCAATAACAATTATGCACTATATGTTTTGCCACTTACTTAATTACTTCACATAAATTGCAGTTTTATTACCGCGTTAAAATTTTATAACAATAAAAAATCATTCATTCATCGCTCTGATACATGCAATATTCTCTTGATTACTTAGAACCAATCATTAATAAAATATCCTGACATTATCGTTTAAAATTTGCATTACACTAGTTAAAATTTCAGGTACTTATCACTTCCCCAATATAAATTAAAACATCGATATCACAAGTATATTGTGCCCCGTATCATCACAATAACTGATTGATTGCTTTTGGTCCGATAACAAATAGAACAATAGACAAGTATACCATATTGAAATAGAGAATGCTGAGTGTCGTCTTAATTAATACACGTATCAAAATACTATTGTGGCGAAAATACCTATTGTAGAAATCATAATAGTCTTTCCTCTCCGACTGAGGTGGTGGTATATTCTGTTGTGAAGATTGAGCCCGTGGTGGATAGCGACCGCCAGATCGTTCTCGATTGGACGGCGGCAAATCACGTTCACGATCACGTGCTCCATACTCATTTGCAGTAGATTCATTATAATAACTATTATATCCTTCACGTGGTTCACGAGATTTAGTGCGATCCCGATCGCGATCTCTCTGAAATCTGTAATAATTTCAACGATTATTATTGCCTTACACTGTTGCAAATACATTACTATACATAAATGCTATTTTATATATTATAATAAAACCTCGGGGGCGATTTAACGGGTGATCTGTAGCGCGACGGTAGATCTCGATCGCGATCCCTATCACGATCTCGCGATATAGAACCACGTGGCGACTGACTTCGTGAGTAAGATCGTGATCTATAACATTTTAATGAAATAGTTAATGAACTTACAAGTAAAATACAAATCGTCTAATGGAAATTTATTTACAATATTTTTTCTACTCACCGACTGATTGTAAAACTACCACTGCGAGATCGTCGTTTTGGCGTTCTGCTTCGCTGTTTCAATGGCAATGGTGATCTAGATGATCTACGTTTGATAGGTGGACTTCGTGATCTACTTTTACGTGAAGATAGTGGAGATCGACGACCAAATGATCGTGAGCGCGATCTTGTATAGCTTCTAGTTCGAGAACGACTTGGGGATCGTCGGCGATGTTTACCGAGTCTTCGATCTCGCTCATCTTTTTCTCGCAGCATCCGCTCAAATGCCTCCAACGGATCATCGATAACACTGTCAATCGTAATAAATTAATTATAAATGGTGTAAAAACAATCTCACAATTAGCTCTTCAAACACAAATATATTTACCCCGTAATATTTCCATTACGTATATTACGATTTACTGGTGGCGGGGGTGGATGAATTCCACGGTAATTCACTGTTTCATATAAACATTAAAAATTTTTTACTATGCCCTGTATGTATATGCATCGAAAGTATAATTATAATATCGTTTATGAACTCTTACTGTGATGCATTCCTCTCATTGGTCTTGGTGCACCATTGTAATTCCGTGGAGGTTGAGCCATGCGAAAGCCTTGTTGATGATATGGCGGTCGATTGTATCGCGGTGGTCCATACGGACCATGTGGACGCTGTTGATGATGATACATTGGTGGTACAGGATGATTCATATATGGATCTGGTAATAATGGTGGATTGTGCGGCAATATATTGGGCGGTGGTTGATTGTAATTGAGTGGCGGAAGCTGTTGTATTTGTCCTTCACCAGGTGGATAAGGAATCAGTGGCGCTTGATTCACAGGTTGTTGAGAATGTAAATGTGGCTCGTCCACCTGGAAGTTATTGATAAATTAGAAATTGAAGAGGATATTGATATTGTATTAAATAATGAATTATTTACCGTCGGTGTACTTGAGCGATCTTCACCAGGTCGCCGTAAATCCGCTTCATAATGTATATTTGACGTGTATCGTGAAGTATTATTTATTTGCATATTTTCATATCCCTCTCTTGGATTGACCAATTGAGATGGAGATATGCTATAAGTTGAATAATCAGTGCAATGAGCATGTCTAGGTGAAAGGGATCGTCGTCTATTTATTGATCTTAAATTTTCATTATTCCGATTATCTCCACCACTTCTAAATTGAAAAAAATTATCAAAGTATTTTTTTTTAAGTATTGGGTAATATAATAATAATAGCTACCTATCGTGATGGCCTTCAGTAGTGAAGCTGAATCGACGTTCTCGGTGGCATTCATCCTCTGTATAATCATTCTCATATTCTTTTTTTTCAATGGAAAATGATTTTTGTTCATTCAGTATTTTTTGTTTGATTGGTGATTGACTGGTTGATTGAATTGGAAATAGAGGTTCGGTTCCAGGTGGTGGTGGCGGAATAACTTCTGATTCCTCATCAACTGCAGACTGCGGCAGAGTCTTGCTCTGATTAGTTTCTACAGTTGGTTCTCGTGTTTCCAAAACTAGAAGAATTTCAAAGTCATTTTTATTACTCGTAGAAAAAGGTTTTTTAATCGTGTCCGACAGTAAAATGTTATTGGACCGATAAACTTACCTGAAGCAATAGGTATTTGTGAAGTATCTTGTACAGGATCGTCGATGGGTTTTGCTGGTAATTCCTCTGACGATTCTTTTTGCTCACTTTGGCTCGCTGAAATTTGACTTTCACTCTTCTCTATTTCGCTGACAGGCGGTGTTGGCACATTTGATCCGTCAATCTGTCGCTTAGCCTTGAATGTGATCACAGCATTGCGTAAAAAACGATTTGGAATAAGTGTATCCGGTAAAATATCTTTTTCAGTGCAAAGTGGACATTCATGCTCCTCAGATTCAAGCAAAAACGTTCTAATACCTGCAAATAGCGCACAATAAAATCAAATTTACATTGAATTATTGTGATAAACAATTGTAAATATGTAATAGAGAAAAATAGGATGCGTACACTCGTCACAAAAGGGATTTCCACAGCAAGGAATTGTAACGGCGTCAGTTAGAATATCTTTGCAAATGTTGCATATTAAATCGTCTGGTATCTCTGGTTTCTCAACAATAGGTTCAGGATCTTGAAAGAATGGTGGTCGTTCTTTCTTTCCCTCTTTATATGCTTGACTACAAAAAAAAGAAAAAGAATATATATTTGTATATATACATATATATATATATATATAT